>PNEQ01000996.1:5754-34256 GCA_003012365.1 Medauroidea extradentata | reverse complement strand
TCTCTCTCTCGCTCTGTCTCTCTCTCGCTCTGTCTCTCTCTCGCTCTGTCTCTCTCTCGCTCTGTCCATCTCTCGCTCTGTCTCTCTCTCGCGCGCTCTGTCTGTCTCTCTCTCTCGCTCTCTGTCTCTCTCTCACTCAGTTCCTATTTAAAGTCAAATTTATACACGTTATGGTTTTTTTGTCGGCGTTTAAACTTAGTTGAAACTGCTAATTTTTGCTTGTCTCAATGTGTTTATTCCTGTCATCGTTTTGAACACCAATATATTTACAACATTCGGTTAATGTCTATCTCATTAACGATGTTGGTATAGTTTTCTGTGTTCCGTTGTGTATCACTGAATGGTTCCTTATCTTCTGCTACAATTGTTTATTGCTTCACTGTCATCCCTTCGTAGAGATGATTTTTAACACTTAGTCACGAAAATAATCTATTGTAGTTAGTTTCTTTAATGACATTAACCAACAGTCGAACGAATGCATTCGTTCGTGGGGTAGGTTATGTTTCCGGTGACGTTTAAAAATTTGTTTTAGAAATTGAACATGCAAATGCACCAACATTACGAGCACTTTTAAAATCCTAGTTACTTTTTTCCTTTTATATAACGTATAGTTTCCTGCCACTTTTTTTATATAAACAACGCACCCCCCCCCCTCACAAGTAAAACCAAAGTGTATAGAATGTACCATACTCAAATGTTAACGTCTGTGATAAATAGCAGTTATGTAATAGATGGGTCTTCATAATAGATTACTTTATTGCGTTATGTGTTCGGTGTAACTGGCTAATGCGGTACAGTTATTTGTGGTACCTGACATTTTCTTTCATAAAATATCGTTGTCGTAAACCACTAAGGCGTGTTCTACAATGACACGTACGCGGATACGGATCACGAAAATGGTAAAGTAAGACCTTCCGCGTGGAATCTATAATGGCACGGAAGTGGACGCGGATACGTACGGATTCACGTAACAAAGCTGGTCAACTCCCAACTCTTCCATGTCCGTGCTTCCGTGTAGCCAGTAGGATCGCAGGTATTTTCTACTACAGTTGTCATGTTGTATGTCTACATTCATTTACAGAGGTAGTATATTTGGTCTTATCACTTAAGTCATTTCCAAGATACCTTATTGGTCGGTACGGTATAGTATAAGTTTCCGTGTATTTTGTAAAACACTCGAAGCAACGAAACGTGATCCGTTTAGTTTTCGTGATTCTTATCCGTAATCGCACGCTTCCGTGTCATTGTAAAACGCGCCTAAGCAGACTTATGATTAACAAATGTATTCATCAAGAATGCGACAGTATTAATGAAGTATTCGGTCCTTCATTTGTAATTAAAGTATGGTGGTGGTAGGAAGTTGCCCTGCCCGCCACAAATTTGCATTGACTATTTGAGTAAAGGACAGACATTGTATCGGGACCACTAAATCATTACGAAGCACAGACCAAGTGGCGTGTCAGGTTCTTTGTGTGTGACTGTCGCTACGAGGCGAGGAAGTCACCTTCGACCCTGGCCGTCGATATTGACCACTGTCGAAGGTCGCAGCTCGAAGCGGCACACGGACAACTGTCGCTGGGCAGGCAAGTGGCTCCATAGTTGCCAGAAATACCAGAATTCTCAGACCACGGGCAAGATCGTGGAATTCAAGGGACACCTGACTTGATGAGAAAAGCATTAATTTCCTGTTGGTGTACTAAAATTGTGATGTTTACATTGTTTGCGTAATTTCGTCAACGGTCTTAGAGGCACAGAACTGTCTACATATGCTGTCATATTGGTTACTTTATTAACTGGTTTATATCGTGGGTCCAAGTCAGCAGTACTGGTTCACCAGTACAGTACTGTTTTAACGATACTGTATGTACCGTTATCAGTTTACCACACTGATGTAGGCTGGTGGATGGGTGTGACTGATTTGTATTGGAGGGCGGGTCTAATTTTGGATGGAAAAGTTTACCATAGATAATCTTCACTCTTCCAATTGATTCTTCGTAACGTACAAAAAATTTGTGACTACGAAAACTTAACCACGTAACATTTAGTAGAACGAGGAAAGAGTCTCGTCAAAACTTTTCGTACCATGGTATTTTATATAATTGTTCCAGCATCCTAGCGCTCACTAAATATAAATGTGCACTTACTTTGATTACAGAAGAGTTTTAAAAAAATCATTACTGTAGTGCACTGTTTTAAAGGCAAAATCTTTCAACAAGCGCCAACGTTTTATGTGGGATCCAGTCATATTTTCTTTAGACTTCAAATCGTGAATGTTGCAGACATCCTTTATTGCCTATACTTGGGTACAATAAAGAATAACAAAATACACTGTTCAATTTTTGTTATAATTTAGTGTTCTAGAGTTCCATTTTAGACCATTGTATGTTTTAGACAAAATATTTTAGTTACTACTAACCTGCCGCCGATTTGTTTTTCGAATTTATATAAATGAAGTACATTTATTGGAAGACAATTCCAACCTGTGTTGGGGGGGGGGGTGTTCCACGGTATTCTGGGCGTGACCAATCATTTTCTTTTTTTACAATGCTGGGGATATAAAATGAACCGCAGTATAACCGACACCGCGGCACAGCAGGCGCTTGTGTGCAGAAAGTCCATGCATTATGATTTTTAAATTCAACACCACAATTCTAAAATAAAGTAATTCGAAATATGTTCTAAGGATGCGGCGTTGCCATAATTCAATACACACACGTGCTCCGTTTGGCAACACTGGCGGGTCAGGTGTGTGGCGCGGTCGGGCTGCTGCGCGTCTTTGTTGTGTGATAAGCGGTTTGTTGAACCTCGTTATCGCGCGCAGCCCGGCGTGACTCAGCCGATAGCGCTCCCACACTAGTGCCAGAGACTCGGTAATATGGGAGGAATAATGGCTGGGCTAAGTGGGCGCCCTCATGCTCCGGTCGGTAGCACGGCTCGGGCTAATATAGGCTCTTGAGGATACTTACAATTTTCTGTGAGCCATTATGCCTCAATCTTTACTATTTTAAATACGAAAACTTCAATGTCGCTAAAAACTAGCGTAATCATTTCGTAACTCTCAAAACTGTACTTCTATATCCGTAATACATACATTCTTTAAATATTTATAAGTACTGGGAAGTGCTCACTTTAAACTGAACCACCGATACTAAACTTATGAGCGGTGGAGGTTTGTATAGTCTGTTTCACATAAGAGTTTGTTTTTTACAGTTCTGAGGTCTCTGGTGTACAAATAGAATGTCTACAGAAAAAAAAATTATTTTCATTTTGATGCGCTACGCGCCTTGAGAGGCAGCTGAGTGTGTTTGTGAAGGTAAACGCTGCTTCTTACGTGGCAACAGGTTTAAAAAGGAATGTGAACACAACTGTCAAAAAATTGAAGTCTTATATAAGACGGACTATATCAGTCTGTTGGCGTGCTTGTATTGTATCAGCTTGTTGCCTGCCGCCACAGTTTGTTACTTGATGGGTTTTACTCCAAACAATATTCCCAGGCAGTAGACCATACATACTTGTGTGTGCTCGTAACGTTATGTTATATTACGTGACATGCCATATATATTAAAAATACATGGTACGGTATATAAAAAATACCTAGGGAGCTATTTTCTAGAGCAGTTGTAATGTGAAGCGGTCATACAATAATTTTGACGTGGTCGTTCAAAAAATATTTCTCTTGTTACCTTATGAAGTATGCAGGCTGTTTTGAGTTAAGCACAGTGGTATCATAGAGATACGATGAAAGAAATTGTGGGCCAGATATGTCTATCCGTTATAAGTGAAAAACGTGGCGATGCGAATTTGAAGCAATCAATTGTTCGACAAGATGAATAACTGTTGAAGTTATTTCTAATGGCAGCCCCCAGCGTCAACGCAGGCGTGACAGCGTCACAAGATGTTCCGTCTCACTCACAACTTTGCTGGCGACGTTCTGATACAAGCAGCAAGAACTCTTGCTAGCTGGACTGCCCCAATGAATTAACAATATTTAAGGGCGCGGTCTACCGCAGTTTTCATTACCATTAATTTTATTTTTTATTTGTACCGGATATTTTTTTTTTCTTATTTTAGACTCAAAATGTGACTAAATTTGGCTCTTATGAAATTTTTTTATCCCTCATAGTTTTCGCGTAATGGCTTGTTAAAGTCATATTTTGCACGTTTCCGTTTTAACGACTGCATTAAAACCAACTGATATACCAAGCTCAAAAAAATCACAGTGGATAAAGACATTGCAGGCTACAATGACATGCTCATAAAATTAAAGAATAAAAATTATTTGAATTTTTAAAAAAATGTTGAAACTGAAAATAAAAATTTAAAAACTTCAATAATTTTTTTAAAAAAGAAAATAATTTTTATTCTTTAATTTTATGAGCATGTCATTGTAGCCTGCAATGTCTTTATCCACTGTGATTTTTTTGAGCTTGGTATATCAGTTGGTTTTAATGCAGTCGTTAAAACGGAAACGTGCAAAATATGACTTTAACAAGCCATTACGCGAAAACTATGAGGGATAAAAAATTTCATAAGGGCCAAATTTAGTTACCTTTTTGTGTTTAAAATAAGAAAAGAAATATCTGGTACAAATAAAAAATAAAATAATGATGAAAATTGCGGTAGACCGCGCCCTTATCGCTAGCTGCCTTCCTTGGGTAGTGCTTGTGTCGCCCCGCGTTGACAGTTGAGTGACACTGGCTGTTTCCGAATAGTGCCCTGAAGGATCCTTCGCACCCTCGCATCCTTGAAAAGTGCATCATGAAGGATGCGGCCATTTTTTATTCGTGTCCGAATTCTACCGAGGATTCAAGATGCACCCTTCCACACATCCTTGGTTCAAGGATGCGAGGCAAGCATCCTTACGCCCTTGCGATAGTCATTTGTTTGGATTGGGAATTCGGAAGGTATGTTTGTACACAAATGCACCCTTTCCGCGAAGGATGCATTGCTGTGAAGGCTGCGAGGATTCAGGGATCCGAGGATTAATCCTATGAATTCGGAAACAGCCACTGCCTCCTTCACGGCACTTGAGCGACTGGTTCAAAAATTAGAGCGAAGCCCATTATACATGTTGTTGCGGAGTTGCATGTTTTGGGGAACATTTCTGACATACAGAGAAGCAAAAAATATTTCGTGAAAATAGGTTCGAAAATACAGTTTCTGTATTACTGATCACTTGACTGGACGTGCAGTGCAAAGCGCCCGGGTTGAATCTTGTTAACTGTGGAATGCTACATCGGACAGTGCGTATCATCTGTCTCGTGTAACTCTTCCTTATTTTGACAATTCTCAGAAGAGAAATGTCAGACAGTTCCATTGTTTGGAGCTTTAAGGCGCCCGCCTGCCTGTCTTGTAACCAGCGTTGTAGAGTGCTAGCAAAACGCTTTTATATAAGAAACTACTAAACGTGCTTCAAATGTGTGGATTTACGAAAAGAACACACACTTCAAACGACATCCAAATAGTAGTTTCAAATCATCATGTTACTTAGAAAGACAGTTTCGGAGCCCCTCAAAATGGCTAAAAACGGCTTTTTCAATCTATTATATACAAACAACTACTGAAGGGATTCGTTTGAAATTACAATAGAGAGGTGTATTGGACTTCACTTAAAACTTTCCACAAATAAAAATATGGGTTGAGCACTGAAAGTATGTCAGGCGAGTGTCCTACAATACCACTGCACGCCGTTTCAGTGTTTTACGGTAGAGGTGATACCGCGCCAGATAAGTCGTACAAAGTCGCCCTTAGCGCCGTGCCTCACTCATACAAATACACGGCCACCAGGCGGGCGTCTTGAACCTACCTGGCTTCCTGGAAAAACAGGGTCTCCGCAAGCCTCTGTACAGACACACTTCTCAGAAGTGAACTGTCAAAATACGGAATACTTACATGAGACAGATAATAAATACGACTCAACTGGTAAAGTCCGTTTCATGTAAGTGTTCCGTATTTTGACAGAAGAGAAATGTCAAAATACGGACAAGTTACACGAGACAGACTATATGTATGCTGCTAGTAAGGTTAACTCAACTACAGGTAAGGAAGCTCAATGCTAATAGTTTGGCAAGGGATAATTTCTGCCGCTAATTCAGCTGGGGTCTCTATGGGATGCAAACTGTCCAATCGCAGATATTTTAGTTAATATAAAGTTACTTGAAGTTCAATAAATATTTTTTTGATCAAATTTAAAAGCCAAAAGTCGTTTTTCAGTTAAAATTCAAACAATTTCACTTTTCCCGAGCTTAGTTAAATTAATTTACATGTTCTGTCTTCTTTTTTATTATAGACCCCTGACCGACACCAGCGCAACTGATGGCAAGTTTTTTTCCTTGCCAAACTCGTCCATAAGAAGTTAGCTTATCTTCCTAATGTGTAGTAGAATTTTTAATATAATTTGAATACGAATTTGAAATTACAAACCAATTACATGCTTCTGAAAACATATTACCTCCACTTGCCAATTGTCTTACAACATGCGTACAACCAGAGACTACTCAACTCGCCATCTGCACGAGTACCATAGCACAAACACATCTCTCATCCAAGAAACAACGTTACAAAAAAAATCATAAAAGTTGCAAGCAGTAGGTGCCAACCTACAAATCAAAATGGTCCCTTTCTACATAATTAACTTTACTTCTAGTAACAGCTGTGATGGTATTCCACAGTAACTGCGATCTAACCTGCCCGCTTTGCACTATTTTTAGTAATTTGTACTGTGAAATTTACAGAATACGTACACTTTGACTATGTTCACATACATTTTTTTTTTTTTTTTTGTTTTAGATGTGAGGGTTGTTCCGCAAAAATGTTGAAATACAATTTCGCAACACCTGTTTACACACGCTACGCCCTCTGTCGTGGATGTGGAATGTGAGACATAAAACGACTAAATGATATTTCTAATACAATTTTAATGCGCACTTGAACAACCTTGAAGTATCGGTGTCTCTTACATGAGTACTCCATAGGACAACGCTCCACTGTGTTCGCGTGAACAGACCCAGGCATAGACAGACTCAAGAATATTCAACTTATCATTATTCATCTTGTTTTGTCCTCGTACACACCTCAAGTTAATCTACCACAAAACAACTTGTATGGTACATAAAAGCATTACAGCCAATATTAATTTCACATCCTCAGGACATTAACACCCAGTCTGACCCTGCATAGACTTTCCATTATTTTTATTACTTCCAAAACGAAAACAATATGCAGAGTTAAGCATACGTCAGTAAAATTTCAGAAATTCGAAGCAGTCCGCTTTGACCTTAAGCACAAATTCACGATTTCCTCCAAATTACAGTATTCAAGCTCTGTGATATGCTGCTATATTTTTTTTTATTTTTTATTTTTTTTTCGATATAACCTCGGACGAAAGCTGGCATGGTTTCTTGCTATTACCGCTTTGGCTATTTTTCATTCTAAACCGCTCTTTCCGTCTCTAATAATCGCACAGTCAAAGGCCTATGTACTTAACCACCATCGACTCTTCTTGAAGAAGTTTCTACACACGCGACAGTTCTTAACATGTTCCAGTTAAATTTGAAAGAGGTACTAGGCAGTTCTTGTATTATCTACTGCTCGAATTCATAACGTCTGAAAGAAGTCCAATGTACGGTCTCTCGTGTAGAAAGGATCGAATTTATATAAAGTCAGAAGGATGTCCAAAGTACGAACACTCTAATGTAGAAAGGAAGTCACCCCACATAGTTTGAACTGTAATATATAACTCTCAATCCTTTGATGTACACTAAAGCTGACGCAAACTTGATACAGGGCGGAGTATTTTTAACGCCGGTTCATTGAGCCAGTTAACGTATGCATCATAGCAGCTGTCTGCCTGTTTAACCTCAACTGTTTGACCTTCCACTTCGTCGGTTTAAAGTGCAGCCGCTCTGAAAGGACTGTAAACTGCCTATTTAGACCGTAGCTTTTACAGAGTCATTCGTGTTTTCCTTACCATTCGTTACTTCCTTTACGAATGGAAATTTGTACGTTATCTAGTCGTTTTTCTAATTGTAGTCTTAACGTAGCTTAAATCCTCCTCTGTTTGTGTTTTCGCGATAGTAATTTTTTAAAGCTTAAACGAGGTCAGATATAAACCATCTGTTTGGCAGTTTTAAGGGGGTGTGTTAGACAAGATTATTGTAGTTTCAGTTTTGAGCCCTAACATTTATTCGAATTGTATTTACAAAATGTTCTCTTCGACAAAGCATAGAATATATTCTTAGTAAACTGATTGACATAAATAATGGAATATCTTATTAGTCATTCAGAATCATTGCAAGAGAATCTTTGAAAGTTAACCTATAATTTCTTGTCTTGAAAAATTATTTGACACATCAAAAACCATTCAAAACAAAACTGCCGAACATATGTGTGTCACCTGTTCTCATTTAGGCTTTAAAAGAAAGTATCGCGAAAACATTAGAAACGGGTGAGGATGAACTTAACGGTCACTTGATCAACTTTAGTAGACTGAAAAATGACCACGTATTGGTATTTTATACAAACTTTAGTATGAAACTAATCTTGCAAAACTCACCGTTACACACGGTTCTAGTTCAACAATTCTGAGTTATTAATTTTAAATTACCAAATGTAACCCGTCTAAGGTACGCCCAGCCACTGTTACAAAACGAGCGAGGTAAAACGTAGGACTCGCATTCCCAAGGATCCGGGTTCGATTCCCGGTCCAACTATTATAATTTTGACTATCCAGGATTTTTGATAATAATGCCAGGCAAATGCAGGGATGCTTCCTATATACAGGCCCTGGCTTGTTCTTCCTCAGTCCTGCATCAACAGTGCTCTCCTGCCTGGGGCCGTAAGCTGTTTGCAGTCACCTTAAGAGCTAGTAGACGCTAGTAGAAACCGTTTTTCAACGAGACTTCAAGAGATGACCCTGTTATTTTGTTTGTGGAAAGTATGTGGTAAAGTCCAATGCAGGTTTCTATGATTTGGTTTCCCGATTACGGTTTTTATTTTCTCAGCTACAGCAACGTGAAAGTCATTTTTAGCTATTTACAGGCGCTTGGAATTAATGTTGTTAACTAGCGGATGGCAAAATCGTAGGGACACAGTTTATAGTGTGTCTTCTTTTCGTAGAAAAACGCATTGGAAACATTTTAAATAGTTTGAAGAGAAAAAATACTTTCCGTACCACGCTACAGCACGTCTCACGCGCCTGACCCACTAACTCTTAAGGGTACTGCCTACCTTGAGCGGTTTTGTGCTTTCGAGTCTCAGAAGTGACGGAAGTTATAAGGGTTTTCCGTGATTGATGCTATGGGAAGCTATAATGATGTTATCAAGCAGATGTTGTCTTCCAAATATTCCATTAATGTTATGAGAATATTTATGTTCCGTGGCTTTAAATTGTAAGATGACAGTAAAATGCAGAAGTAACGGCACATTGCTGGGATCAGTACATTTTGTAACTATCGACTGCACTACAGTTCTTTATAGTTGGGCGAAATTGATACAAAGATGTGTGTCGTTTTCTGTTATAGAATTGAGAGAAATATATCCTTAGTAGGCTGTACATAAAACGATTAAGGATTTAGTTTGTGGTGTAACCTCTGAAAGTCCAGTCATAAGAGAAGAATACCTGGATTATTCAATGGCTTTGTAGGACAAACAAGAGAAACTGTTAGTGTTTTATATTCTCATTGAGTATGCATGCTTGCTTTCCGGTGATAGATGTATCCATTAATATTGATGAAGTTGCGCATATAGTCTCTGAATCCCGATTAGAATTTGTTTGGTTGTTTCCAGAGTCAGTTGTAAGATTCATATGACAAGGCAGTTGTAAGATTCATATGACAAGGCAGTTGTAAGATTCATATGACAAGGCAGTTGTAAGATTCATATGCAATTACAATTAGATATTTCAACATGCTGACATACATAAGTTTAATAGTTGTGTTAAGAAAGGAACTGAGTTTTAAAGTAAGTGTGGCATTTTGGACATGAAAAGTGAACTGGCGTATCTGAAGATGCATTAGTGTTGGACATTATCGATGGACGGTGGTCAGACCACTCGTCTTCCACAAGGGCGATCCGGGTTCGATGGCAGACGTTGCCATTAGCTGGTTAAGTTTTCTCGTAGCACTCCAGTACTTTCCCGCCATTACATCCCGCTATCCACTATACTCTCACTCGCCGCAGTTGGCTTTGCAGCGCATCAACTTCTATACCATTCTCCTATCGCCATAAAAACTATGGTAATAATAAAAACGAAATGTTTTGTTAGTTCAGCTTCTATGCTTTTCTTGCATCATACATCCGAGTGGAATTGAAATTTTGAGTTGTGCGTAAGGTTTCTGCCAAAAAAAAATTTTTGGAAGGGGGTGTAAACCAGTGTAAAGGGTTAGAACCGAGAACGGAGTGCCCAAAAAATGTAATGGGCATTGCATTGCATGCCGGAACAGATAGTATGGCATAAAACACGTGATCTGTAGCGGATGTTCGTAAGTGTGGTGAAGTTCAAAATCCTCACAAATGCCTCATGAATGCAGTTGCAGCTACCAGTGTGGAATTCAAGCAGGTAAACACAGTGTGGCCACTCTACCAGGTACCATTCGCAGTTAAAGAATTTATATTTTTCATGCACCAATGCTCTTAAGGGTGTTCAAGTGCGATAAAATCATATTATATTTTTATGGAATATTGTTAGTTTTGTAGACGATACTCGTGAATGCAGTTTCCTCTTACGGAACAGTTTTAGCTTTCATAGTTTTCTCATAAGGGTGTGCCAAAGTCAAAATTTGCATGTTCTACTGCCATGCAAATAGTGAAAACCAACTGACCTACTTAAACAAAATAATTGACGGTGAACTTACATCCAATGAGCTATGCAATAAAACATTAAAAAATACCCACAACGTAATATTTTGAATAAAAAAAATCGCTTAAGTGCAGACAAAAATTGCAAATTCAGCAACTTTTTTAAAATACAAAAACAGTTTGTGGAATTTTTTTCAAATGTTTTATTACGTAGCCCATAGTATGTGATTTCACTGAGAATTATTTCACGTACGTAAGACAATTGGTTTTCATTATTTACATGGCAGCAAAACATGCAAATGTACTTCGGCGCACAGTTATGAGAAAACTACCCCAGCTAAAATTGTTTCGTAAGAGGAAACTGCACCCAGAAGTATCGTATACAAAACTTACTATTTCGTATAAATATAAAATGATGACTTTATCGCACTTGAACACCCATCAGGAGCCCGCCTACTGGCCGTGTGTTTGTGTGAGTGAGGCACGGCGCCAAGGGCGATATTGGCCGGCTCATCTGGTTGTGGTATCGCCTCTACCGCAAGACACTGAAACGGCGTGCAGTGGTATCGTAGATCACTCGCATGACAAACTTTTAGTGGTGACCCCATCTTTATATTGGTGGAATGTTTTTAAGCTAAGCCCACTGCATGCTCCTAGAGTAGTTTCACACGAATTCCGTGGGTAGTTGTTCAGATATAACAGGTTGAAAAAGCGGCTTTAAGCCATTTTGAGGAGCTCCGAAATGATTTTTCTAATCGATGTGAGGCTTTGAAACGACTCTTCAGTCATCGTTTGGAGTGTATTTTCTTTTCGTGCATAGACACATTGGGCATATGTGGAATAGTTTATATAAAAAAACGTATTTACGAACACGCTGCAACGCATTTGAAGCGCGTAGTAGCATGGCGCAAAGTGAAGCGAATGCTTCTAGCTTTGTTGTACGAACTAGATATTTTTTTAAAGGTACACATTTTGAGGGGCCCCATGGCAGGTTTTTATAATAGGCATGCACGGTTCAAAAAATAATAATCCGTTGTGTGTTCTTATTACAGAGTTAACGTTTTGTGAGGGCACGTTCAGCAGTTTCATGCCAAATAAATCCCTATTACACGTTACAACGCCGTTACTGCGACAGGCGAATAATACTTGTGGAAGTCTGCACTCCTCTCGGGACTCATTTAACTGTGAACCGACCTTAGTCTTGTAGTTACAATAAAATAAGTAGAAAGGCTGGGAAGGATGCAGTGGACCGAGGACCGACAAACAACCAGGTTCGCTGGAACTTCCTGTGGCCTTCGCGTATACTAGCGAGGTAACTTTTGCTTCACATTCTCTACTTTCTGACTGGACAATCAGGGACGGCCAAACATTGACCCGCCACTGCATTTAGTATGGTACGCCAATTCATGAAAACAATTGCGACATATTTTAAAATTATTTACCCTGACAAAGAGTAAACTATAATTCCAAGATTCTAAATACTATTGGGACAGTGTTTGAACTTACGGGCGCGGTTCATCTCAGTTTTCAACGTCTTTTTTTTTTTAATTTTTATATTTGTACCAGATATATATATTTTTTCTTATTTCAGACATAAATTGTGATTAAATCTTCCTCTTACGAAATTTGCATATCTCTCATAGTTTTTGCGTAATGAGTCGTAAACGTCAATATTTCACTTAACAATTTTATGTACGCCACTAAAACCAACTGACATACCAAACCGATAAATTTCACAGTGTATTATCAATGTTGTAGTATGTGATTATTTATTTATATATAACAAAATAAATATTTTTGTATTTAATACAAAATGCTAAATTTTAAAAAGAAAATTTAAAAGAATGGGGGTATCAGCATTTTCATGATTTTACAGGAGCGATAAAAAAATTCGCAGTTACTTTAAAACATTAAAAAGTGCCAATTTTTCGGTACTGTAAAATTTAATATGTCGAGAAATTATTTTTAAACAGATAAAGAAATTATCGTACTGCATACGTTATAGGCTATGTTTTTACGAAGTATCTTTGACTTTTTTGTTTTATAAATCTAGTACGAGGTATCGACTTAACCGTCACCTGATGTTACAGAAAATATTTTATTTATTATTGCAGACAAGATGGTCTTCGAAAGTGCTAGTTTATTTGGAACCGTCTATACGGGATGTATCAGTACAGCGGTTACAAACTTGCAGGAGAGACACAAAACACAAGAAATGGAAGACACGAACAAGTGAAAACATGTTTATTAATCCTAATACAGCAAAAAATGCGTGGAAAAAGACTTTGGCTGGTGATGACGATCGATGTCTCTTTGTTCTTTTTTATAAGTTTATTTGCTGTATTAAAAATAACGAACATGTTTTCTCCTCTTCGTATCCTTTCTTTTTTGTCTTTTGTGCGTTTCCGACCATGCATTGTAATGTGATTTTCCACCGTTTGGAACAAGTTACTGTACTGCATTCATTATCGGTTTTTACGAGGTATTCAGATATGTTTTAAATCTAATACGAGGTATCGACAAATTTGGTATCAACTCCTAACCGTCACGTGAGGGTACAGAAAATAATTTTTTATTAATACAGGCAGGATGGTGTTGGAAAGTGCTCAGTTCATCCGGAACGGCCTGTAGAACCACGCAGGTGGCGCGGTGAAGCACGTTGCTGTGCTGGCGATGTAATGGCGTGAGGGTGGAGGTGTGAGCGAGGGTGTAGTTAGCCCAGCACGTGCGTGTAGAGTGGCTGCAAGTCGATACCGTAGTGTCGCGCCGGTGCCACGCCCCCAGACTGGGCGTCTACGTGCCCTCAGCCGATACACGGGGCCGCCTGGTGCGTCAGTGGCGTCAGCTGCTTGCGTGTACTGCGGGCGTCCCTTGCGTAGTGAACACCTTCGCCATATACCTCCCTTTGCAGCACTCTGGATCCTCACACCTAGTGTAGGGGGGTTGGCATTAGGGGCCATGACCCCGCCCGAGATTGCTCCAAATAAATAAGTATCACACAACACTGTTCCTGAATCTCTGTGAAAGACAAGTGCAACATTAACAAGACAATCACAGCTATACGATTTTGTGTTGTAACAATACAGCTAGTGATTTTTAAACTGTATAGTAAATTGTTTTGGCAATGTTAACTTTCCAGTTTCTAGATTCCGAAATGTTTTCTGTTTTGTGTGTAATTCATTAAATGACACTTATGTTTACAACAGCCAACACACTTACAAAGACGTGTGGAAGCAGAAGCTTAAAAAAAAATTACCTATTTTTATATATCAGTACAAAGGTTTTATGTTTTAAAATAATTTATCCCTGTCTCAAAGCCGTATATTAAGTTTTTTGGTTTGATTACTTCTCTCAATAGCACCAATTTTTCGTACCTCCCCCCTCCCCCATCCTTTTTAGCTTGGGGTGAGGGTTTGTTTACTTTTTAAAGCATGGCCCTTTGTAAGTCCCAGAGCTATGTACACTCCTGGTTTTTTTTTTTTGTATTCTGCCTACCAAGTTCAGTGACTGATACAAAATAAAGGGTGTGGAGGCAACCCCCTCCTTTTCTCCCAAATCTCACAAACTAATAAAACATTGAAACAAAATGCAAAGGAAATTTACTCATCTTAATTTGGTTGTATTTAAATGTATGTAATATTTTACTTAGCAATGTTTAAAATATAGTGAATAAGAAGTGTCAGCGCCCAGGTTAGAATGTACGTACAAATTATTTTAAGGCTACATAATTACATACATATTTTTGTAACCCCTCTCCCCTTCAAACTTATTGCTGGATCCGTGCCTGAAAGCTTGCAGCTACAGAGTTCAAGTATTGAATAAGTGTTTAAAAATAAATAAACTTTATTTGATCCCGTATGTTACATAGTATGTACAGTTTCCCACACACACAGTAGACAGGTTTACGATGGCTGCGTCGTTTTGGGTAAAAAAAAAAGTGAATACAAACAATCGTCTGTCCAAGCCACCAAACTCATGGCTGCGACTCTTGGAAGGTTGTCTGTGGACTACTTTGCAAATTATTTTTCTTGCGAAAAAAAAAATTACATATTCGGCAGTGACGGCAGCTGAGGACGTTTGTGCAAAACTCAACCTGCGGCATAGGGAAACACTGTTTCTACTTCAACCCGTAGTATTTAGGAATGCCAACACAGTTATCTAAAAATAGAATCATGTAGCGAAACGCACATCCTAAATCCGAAACTGTGATTGTAATTAGTGAAATGTTAATCACTGAAATTACAGTAACAATCTGTTTCAAAATTGAGTCCGTAGAATTCTCCGGAAATAAGAAATTCACAGAGAACAATTTTTTTTAATAAGTATCATCTCGTCAATAGATCCATCAAGTTTCGATAACTCCTTTCGCTCATTTTTTACCGTAAGTACAGAAATTTAATCAAATTAGTTAATTTTTTATTGCTACTTAATACTCATATCAAAATTTCGCTGCACAGTTTTGGCACTTACGTTATAATTTGTAGCTGTTTTTTTTTTTTTGTAGAATTATACTGAACGGTTTTTTAGATTTCATTACCCAAAGTACCACGTTTTTCGTCGTGAAAATAAGCAAAAGTGAAGGAAATTATTATTTTTTGCTGGCGAATGGTACATTATTTAAAAAAAACGCGTCCACAGTATTGTGCATCGTGTGATTGCACATTGACTCAAATTTTTTCAAAACTTTTTGTTTAAAAATATTTGAGTTATTGGCACCAGTCTGGAAAAAAAAACTCTGGAACAGGCCCTTAATCTCGCACGATAGTCTCTCGACCTCCCGAGTAGAGTTGTGCAACAGCTAGATTATGATTTTGACCGTAGACAGTTGCCACACTAGACAAGTTCGACACATGCCGGCAGGGGCATATCCAGAATATTTTTAGGCGGAAAGGGGGGGGGGGAGTTGATGAGTATTAGCGTTGTCACTAGTAGCACGTCGTCCACAGGGAACAGTGAAAGGCTGTTAAAATAAAGGAAGGTAGGGAACAGTTATGGTAACTCGCTTACTTATACACTTATTTAAACCAGGTTAACACAATAGTGAATACGTAAATTGCATCACAGTGTAATTTAAATACTGTAGCGGAGACGACTTTGGCACATTACAAAATATTATTTTTTGTATATATGGTAGCCCTAAATAAAGAAATTTACTTGCGATAAATTCCGAATAGTAAATGTCCACATGACATGAAATTAATATTTACTCACAGTTGACAATTATGGAAACTTTCCATCGCCCAGGGCAAGAATTGTGATCCCCTCCCCCCTTTTCCCTACTCCTTTTTCGAACAGTCAAATAAACCCAACAGTAATAAACGTATATTGCATACGTTGTTTTGCGCTCGTGTAAATAACAGCATAAAGTTTCGGTAGAAATACGTCAGTAAAATCTGTACTTACTAGCTACCATTAGCAGTGTTAAGTGTGCTTTCTAATAATAAATACTGTATTTATAACATTATATGGTGTTCAAGGTTAATAAAAATACAAACATGCAAAACTAGTTCGTTTAAATGTTGGTAGATATTGTACCTTTTTTTTTACACTCATTTACATTTCATTCCTAAGTAAAAATTTTCGGCACCATCAGCCTCTAACCAGGCGCGCGGGGCAGTCTCCTTCCCCCCCCCCCCTCTAGATACGCCCATTGTGTTATATTTTAACTATGCACTTTTTTTTTTTTTTTTTTAGTTTTAGTAGTAGGGTGTGTCATTTTGGGGGAGGGGTTGAAGTCCTTTCAGTCTCCCTTCTTCCTGGTTACGCCCCTGCATGCCGGTCTCTGCGACAGTAGCTCGGGTTTCCTAAAATAATACGTACTGATCGACTTGCATGCCGATATCGACTTGGGCATATGGCACAGCACTTCCTGGGACTGCAGCATGCGGGGAACAACGGGACCGCAGGGGACGTGGCTGGCTTCCGCAGTGCGACCTCGTGGCCGGCCGCAGTCTTTGACAGCACTTCCTCCGCAGTCAGGAAGAGCGTGACCAAGCCGACGTTGGGCGCGGCATTCTCGCAGCCCCGCCGCGACAGGATCGATATAACCCGTCTGCGATAAGTGGCCTCCTTCCCGCGCCACGAGTGCCCTCCCAACTTCCGCAAGTCGTACAACTGCAGGCACGGCTCGCTTTCTGTCGCCGTCTTGGCTTGTTTCATGTCTCGCTTTTTTGACACTGACAAAAAAATGTGTAGATTGCGATTATTGCGCAAATTCTATTTACCTTTCAAGGCCGGGTTTTACCGCTTAACCCGGGTCTAGGGCGCACTTCTAACGAGGAGAAAGTTTTCCATCGCTGTTGTTAAAAAAGTGTCAATATGAGTGAATCAGAGATTTTTGGTCAGCGCTTAACATCGAGGTCATCAGCGCTGGTGAAGGGTGACATGAGGTGAGTACGGAGCGACGCCCGAACGGGGTGGGGGAAACGGGAGACCCCCGAGAAAACCCGCCGACCAACGGCATCGTTCGGCACTATTCCCACATGCGAAAATCCTGGGACCGGCCCCGCCGGGAATCGAGCCCGGATCGCCTTGATGGGAGGCGAGAGGTCTGACCCCTCGGCCACCGCGGACCCCGAGTGTCAATATGGCGACGAGTAAATAATTTAAGTGACCTTACTTCTTAGCGTCGTTGTCTTATGCTCTATATTAGTATTACCTGCTCTACGGTCAACCCAGCTATTTATTTTCAAATAACTGAGTTACGTTGGTTACATTCAAGGCAAGTTGAATTATTATTGTCACTATTTTCATTATTATTCATAGCGTGAGGACCTATCAAAGCAATTTTAAATAATGCAGTGTTGCAAACTGGAAAAGGATGGAAAACAGAGGCTGCGAGGGCGCCAAGACCTGATGATTTCCGGACCCGCTGCGCTATACTACAACGTGTATTTAGGTCACAAGAAGTCATATTAATAATTTTAAAAAATTTGTATGAATGATTGTGGTCTATACAGACATTAGCAAAGTTCGTAGCCACCTTAGACACACCAGCTCAACTAGCGGCAGAATTTTTTCCTTGCCAAACTCGTCCATTGGAAATACGGTTATCTTCCTAACCTGTAGGTGAATTAAGGTCTGTTCTAAATTGCGATGTCCGAAGTTGTATCCTAGGACAAGGAAGTGTATTAGGACAAGCTTGGTCGTAAGGCATGCATTCCCAAACATTTGTCGGAAGTTGTGTCATAAGACAGATTAATATTTCAATTATTTTCGCGGGCATTCGCAACGAGGTATAAAATTTAAAACATTGAAATTATGCTTGGGGAAAAATAGAAGGTTTAAATCAGTAAGGGCTACATAAAATATTAATTAACCACAACTTCGGACCAGCTTCTGCCATAGTAATTGTGAACAGCGAGGTGGACGAAGTCTACACACGCCCTTGTCTACTGCCACGGTCGCGTTCCTGCCCCTTAACTAGAGGTGAAAGTGTCCGCGAACCGCTGACAAGGCGGGAACTCCGGGCAGGTGCTCGATCTTCGGGAACCTCCCCCTCTGGACGCATGTTTCATCGCCGGATAAACACAGTCGCCCTGGACAATCTCCTGCCGACAGTCCTTATTCGTCCGCTGACGGCCTGGAGAGGCCCTCTCCTGAAATAATACTCGCTCCCTCCCTCCGGGGCAGAGCGCCATGTGCGCATCGTCAGACGGACGGCTCCCTGTCGACGCCCGACGCACGGGAGCACCCCCGAAACTCGACCCCGCGGGGATTATTTATAGACGTCGCGCCTCTTCGCACCGAAGTGTGCCCTCCTTCCTTCGCCTCCTCGCGGACATACACCAGGTAGGACTGTAGAAGGTCGACATTGGTCTTTGTTGTGGAAATATGTTCGGTAGAGGTCGACATCTCGAGGTCATCGTTCTCGTCGAGACACTAGTAGAAATTTAGTGTGTCTATAAATTCCCGCTATAATTAGAAAAAAATCATAAATATACTAAACACCAGTCAATGACATACCCTAAGGGCAAGAATCAACGAAGCAATCAGAACTGTTGATGCTAAATCAGGCCCGTACACAGGCAGAACTGTAATGCCGCCTTGATGTTCTTCTATCTTCTAGCTACTAGTGGGGTATACATTGAAGTTCTGGAATAAAAAAACTTTGAGAACTTTAAAACCTTTTAAAACAAACCACAATTATCTACCTCTAATAGTTTGTAAGTTATGATTTTTTTAAATGAAAGCGGGACTTGATGACAACTTGTATGTTGATGGACACTTGTGTTCTCAACAAGTCAAGTGTGCCCTTAGAGATATTCCAGAAGGTAGCACAACTCTACACTACATGAAGTGGGGAGTAGAGTAAAGTCTCGACCGTACCAGTTTCCGCTTGTAGAGATTTCATGACGCCATGGAAAATCTGAAATTTGGATGGTCAGAGCTGGGAATCGAACCCTGGTCTTCCAGAGAGATAGCCCTTCGTGTTACCGGTTACCGTGCGCCGTCTAGCTCTGCATCGACTTCTTGTATATGCACCGGTTGTGTGTCCCGATTAATCTGTGGCCGACTATCGCGAATTGTATGTCGTGCAACATTTGCCGTAACTTATGGATGTGTATAGCTTCTATTACATATTTGTGTTTGTAATGCGACGTTGCTGATTTAACCTTCGCAGTGTTGAGTTAGGATGCCTTAAAGGCGGTTCGCTATGAACTGAGCACTCAACAAAACTATAGTAAATAAGAAATATATTTAATTGGAACCGTACGCTGGTTTTTAGATACTTGCAAGTTTTCATAACAAAACTAGTTAAGCTTGCTGCAAAACGGCTGAAAAAAAATTAAGCAGTGCTCGCTTTATCCTGAACAGCATATACAAACAGTTTTATCTTCAGAATTCGAATGCGATCGGACAAGGATTCCTTCGACAAAAGCTTAAATATCACCATCCCCTCCCCCCTTTCCCAGTATACTTTAGGAAAATAAAATGGTAAGTCATTATCCAAGCAAATCAGTACCGGATAATACCCCTACTTCTAGAAAATAATTGATTTTACTATGGAGGCAAGTCTTTAATTTATTTAGCAGTTAAGAGTAGTTTTACGTATTTTATTCAATTATTAATTTAATGCCTTTTTATTAAAAATAGCGAAGTTAAGGCATTTATCCTTCTCTTACTCTTAACCATTATCATACAAATACAGAACACAATATCTTACAAATATAAAAAAGTAAACAAAAACAAACAGTATTAAGTAATATAAAATGACAGATTACGAAAACCATAAAACGCTACATTAATAACAAAATATGAAAATAGTATTATGCAATGTTACGTCATACGAAATTATTTAGAATAAATCTGTTACACTATTTTGAAGAATGTAACATTCAGTAAGTTAGTACAAAAACAATCTATATATAAAATTTTAATAAAATTTCACCGAATTTGCATGTACAATAAAACTATAATAAACATATTATGGTTGTAAAAGTTAATAAGCAGTACAAAATATAATGAAATCATTCTCAGTCTCGCCTAGAACATATTATGGTTCTAAAAGTTAGTTAACAGTACAAAATATAATGAACTCATTCTCAGTCTCGCCTAGAACATAGTGAAAAAAAGGGTCTTTCCATTATCGAAAACTGCTTGCTTCTAAAACGGACTACGGCATCCGAGATAACTTCGTTATTGCGTGACAATCTCTCGCAAATCTCTGCTATCTCCATGGAACGTTTCTAACGTCAGAACGTATAATTACATATCCGTATTCAGGCAAGTGCCGACATGAATGGATGACGCTGAAAATAACACTGTCACGGCAGCTAACTCTTTCTTGAATAATTGAACTGCTTTTCTTTCGTAACTTTTCTTTATGTAAATTAGCCATTATTTATTTAGAACATAAAGCTTAGTTTATTTTAACTACTTTGAGTTTGGCACGCAAATATTTAAAAATCAATTGCTTGGCGCGTCATGCGTGCGTGCTGTTTTCACGCCAACCTGCTAAACTTATTCACAATATGTTAATTGAAAAAAAAAAAAAAGCTTATTTCAAGCTGTTATTTTTTATTTAATTCGGTACACCAATTTGAAATATATTTCTTGAACCCCTACAATTTGCTGAAAAACAGCTTTTCCTGACTTCTTGCTTAGAAAAGTACCTGCCTCTTTTTTGTCAAACATAAACATAAAAACACTCGCATGACTTCAAGCCAAACTTTCTTCAAATAAAATTTTAGGGTTTCAGCTTGAAAAGTCAATATAACTAGGCAGCAGTCTTGGGTGGTCCGCCATATTGGATGTAGAATGACGTCACTTAGCTAACTATGCATTGTCATCCAAAAGAAACGTGTATCAAAATTTGAGGATAACTGCTTTAAAATTTAGTTACTAGATTTTACCCGAAACAAAAATGCATTGCAAGTTAAATAAAATAAAATCTTGTAAAATAGATTAGTACGAACGAAGACACTGCGCGTTGATTGTTGTTTCGCGAATGTGCGGTATCGTTATTAATGCGCGTATACTTGTGTACTAAGGATTGCTTTCTTTTATTATGGCCTACAGCGTGTGAAAAAATATCACGCGAAGTTCTCTAATTTGTGTTCGCTTTTGCCGCTTGCGTCAAGTACGCTACGCAAAATGGCAAGAGAGGGTAAGAGGGGAGGGGGTTATTAACTGTGTGTAGTGTATTTTTAAGATTTATTTTTATTTTGATAAGTACTTAATATATTGCCAGTTAAAACTGTTATGTCCGGACTAGTACGTCCGCATCAACCCATGCGATTGCTCTGATTATGAGAGTACAATGTTACTGCATGTCCTTTATTAGGGTGATAACATACGCCATTGCGATATATGTCGTCCCAGAAATCTTAGAATCTTTTGTTTTGTTTCTTCATCGTTGTGTCAAGTCTGTTGTCTGCTGTCTTTTGTCAATTATTTTACGCGTCCGAACCAGAGTATTGTCTGTGCTGTCTTAATTGTGATGTCCTGAGTACAGAATATTTTGTATTTAGACTTTTATTTTTGGGTGTTTATTATTGTTTTTTTTTTTTTTTTTTTTTTTTTTTTTTTTTTTTTTTTTTTTTTTTTTTTTTTTTTTTTTTTTTTTTTTTTTTTTTTTTTTTTTTTTTTTTTTGGGCTAATTCCTTATGGGATCTTTCATGTTCTGTTTTGGTTTATGGATGTGTTGACTACAGCCAACTAGGCTTGTTTTCTCTCTTTTTTATTTTTTATTTTTTTTAAATTTTATTATTATTATTTTTTTTAGTCTCTTTCTAAGATTTATGGGACGACGTATATCGCAATGGTGTATGTCCAGAATAGTACAGTTTGTCATTCTGTCTCGTTGCATGAAATCTATTAGGGTCTCATATACAAAATATTGTACCTGGAAAATTTTGTTCCTTAAAACCTCCAGGAATCTTGATACGTTGGAGGTCAAGATCATTGCTTTTATAATCCTGCTTAGGCCGCCGAACGATATGCAGAGCTTGGGTCGTTGGTTGACACGTGTTTTAAGAAATCCACGTGAATTTCACATGTCGCAGCTTTAAACGATTGCAAAAAAAAAAGTGACTTTTAAAAGCTATCATACAGTAGGCTTACATTGTTGTACATTTTTCAGCGATTAACTTTTTCCAGCGAATTAAATTTAAAGAAAACTGCGACTGTATTGTACTGTGACATGCATATGAATAAAAATACCATTTCTAGTAACTTTAGTTGCTTTATCGTAGGCTGTTCGGAGGCTTTACGGTCATCGTTAAACGGTAAAACATGGTAACGCATAGGAATTCCAGTCTTACTACGCCATTGGGATGATGCATATTTTTATCCGCTGTGTTTAGGCGCACCCTCACGTATAATATTTATTGAAAGTTAACCGTTGAAGGAAACTGAGATAAAAATAGTCTGCTGCGAAATTCCTTGCACACCGCAGAGGTGATCCCAGTGTGTGTAACGTTAAAAGTGTGGTCGTACTTTCACTCGTTGCCAAGCCCCGTAACACTAGTTGAATGTCGGGGCCGCGGTGGTCCGACCTGTCGCCTCCCACCACGACGATCCGGGTTCGATTCCCGGCGGGGTCGGCCCCCGAATTTTCGCGTGTGGGAATCGTGCCGGACGATGCCGTTGGTAGGCGGGTTTTCTCGGGGGTCTCCCGTTTCCTCCGCCCCCTCATTCCGGTGCTGCCCCATACGTTATGTCACCCCACACCAGCGCTGAAGACATCGATGGTAAGTGCTGACCAAAATCTCTCGCTCACTAATTGAAAGTCATTAAGTTTACAACCGGTGTTAATATTTTTATTTAATATATGAGTTAACGAACTGCAAACTGCAGCACAGGATGCATTTTTCAGAGTGCAAAATGCGTTTACAAGCGAGGTTGTAATGCTTACATCACATACACTGTATTGCAGTCACTGGCTATTTGTGACTTTTTTATTACTCTTATAAACGGATCATTCTAACGACTTAAAACAAGAAGACAGTTTTATGTTACGATGTACTGCTAATAAAGGCCAAACCCAAACACACATTTTGTAGTCGATAAGAGCGAGGCCACCATTGTTTTCATGAACGGGAGAGTTTTAAAGAGGTTATTGGATTAAACATCACCTCAACACTAATAGTGAGGTTGTATTATTGAAATATTGTATCTGTGTACCATAGTGCGTGCGTTTGTGCGTGTATGAATAATGTTTTCTCCCTTTCTTTCTTTTAAATTATATGTATTTGCAACTCTATTTTCAAAATGAAGGCACCTGTGCATATATTTTTACTATAAGTTTGTACTTTATAATTGTGTGTAGTTATATAATTTTTTACTTAATTCAAACTTTAATTTAAAATTAACTGTTATTTGTAATAATGGTTTGTATTTGATGTGAAAGAAATGTGAAGTGTTGTGGGTTCAATGCCTTAACTGCGCCTTTAAGTCGTTATAAATAAATAAATAAATAAATAAATAAATAAATAAATAAAAATAAATCATTGTGCAAACTCCACGTAGTTCCAGATATTTTGCCAAAATACAGTGTTAAAATTCAATTTTCGAGGGTGAAAGTTTCCCGTACGAAGGGTTTTTTTTCCGGCGGCCCGCGTGGAAGTTCGTGTTTCTTTGCATTTCTCTTCCTCTCTTCAAGCTTCTGTGAAGTCTTCCAGAAGCAGTGGACGGCCTTTATAATAGAGCAGCTGCAAGCGACAAGTCCTATTCCCCCTTCACATCCATCTCTGTCTCTCTCCCCCCTCCCCTGCTCTTTTTGAATGAGTAGGGCTACTGAACCAGTTCCGCGGATTCTTTCAACCTCCCCTCACATGTCAAGAGTACAGCCGTGCGCTAAAATTCCTGCTGCACTTGCAGGTGGGTTTCTTTTCCCAGTGGACACGAGACATACTCAGCGAGTATCACGTTACTCTTAATAATAGATGTATCTACGCGAACTATTCATCGATGATGGTGATATTTTGGGGATACAGGTTCGTAGAAAAAAATCATCTACGATTTCGACACCCATTTTCACTTGGAAAGGAGAGGAGACATGTATTTTGCAATAGAAGTGCTTCAGTTAAGGGAAATATTCGAGCATTAGCGTGCATTTTACTTCCTTCCTACGAAACTACCACTGCGCTTTAAGGGCTCGGTCTACCACAATTTTAGTCACCATTTTTTTGTACCAGATATTTTTTTTTCTTATTTAAGACACAAAATTTGACTAAATTTGGCTCTTATGAAATTATTTTATCTCTCATAGTTTTCGCGTAATGGCTTGTTAGTCATATTTTGCATGTTTCCGTTTTAAGGACTACATTAAAACCAACTGATATACCAAACTCAGAAAAATCACAGCGGATAAAGACATTACACGCTACAATGCGGTGCTCATAAAAATAAAGAAAAAAATTAATTGTATTAAAAAAATATTGCCTTTTTTAAATTTTTATTTCCAGTTTCAGCATTTTTTTCGGGGTTGACCAACTATCTATAGAGTTTTCGAATGCGTATTCGAGTCCGCTTGCGTCTTAATTGTAGAACACGCTAAGTGTCTTGCGTTTGCGTTTTCGTGATACATATATGTTTGCGTGTCACTTAAGAACGGGCCTAAACGGCCAAGTCGTCACACAGGCAGAAGGCTGGCGTGTTGAGTGTTTGTCCCCGGCCAGCTAGTCGCTGTTGGTTAGGCACGCGACGTCGCTGGAGACTGGAATGCGTCCTCTTGTCGCAGCGCGACGCATTTATCACGCTCTATATTTACCTTGACGCCTTTCTTCTCTCTCTCCTTCTTGTAGAAAGAAAATATCTCCTGCCGCCACTGTGTTTTTCTCCAGCGCAACCCCTCTGCATGTTGACTGCCAGCCACTCTGTTTCTTCCGTCGAAGAACTAAAAGAACAACGACAACGTGCCACGTTTCAAAGTGGGCCTGCCTGTAAAAATAGTGCCGTCCACATTTGGATCACCTTCCAGGCCTTGTGTTGAGCACGTGATGTCGATCCGAAGCTTATGCGTTCGAACGTGTTACTACGTGTATAAGAGTCGCGTCAAGTGTGTGTTCGTTCAATCTTAATTGAATGTTCCAGGTTTATTTGTCTAGGCCGTGACGCACCCAAGGAAGGGTTTTGCGGGTTGAAACACCCCCGAAAGTGTGCGAAAACTTTTTAAATATTGTTTTTCGTAATGTAATATTACAGTTTTCCTTATATTAGTTGCTTATAAGTCAACTGCTAGGATTTAAAACTATAATGCCGCAAGTGCCTAATCATACAACAGAACTTTGGCAGGGAGCTACCCCCTTTCCCCTCCTGTTTACCTTGTGCAGACTGCTTAAATAGCACACTTTTGCACCTTGGAATCCAAATTTTTACGGATGTGGGCTCCGGGTGTCCCCTATTTTAGTGAAGAAAAAGGGGGGTGGGATCGCTGTTACTTCATAACATCCCCAGGTTCGGCCCCCCCCCCCTCAATCCTGTGTACTCCCCTGCTACAAGTCACATTATGCCGTATAAACACTTGCAATATACCAACATTAGGACCCGACTTTGTATGCAACTAAAATTATACGTATGTTAGTCTCCACTTGTTTTAATATGACACGAACCTTGCACAAATAAAAGCATCGACAGCGTTCTAAATACAAAATACAAAATTAATAATTGCTAATTGGAACACGATCTAAGACCACCGTGGACTTGGTGACAAAAGTAAATGTATGAAACATTGTGTTCACTGATTTACGGCCATTCTAATATGTAACGTACCGCTTATGTTAGTTATAGGTATTTTTGCGAGGAATTTATAGTTTCGTGGTCAAAGCAACCACAGTACAAAAGTACAACTCTGTATATATTTTTCTATCAAATTTAATTCTCTGTGACAACAAAACTAGGTCTCGGATACTCGAAATATTTCCAGCCAGGCGACATCCTTAAAGATTCAGTGCAAATTTGTAGGTCAGTCGTCCGCACTCAGTTATTTTGTAACTCCTGGTGTACAAACTTGAAATTACCTTATCAATGTTATTTATAAAGGTTTTTAATAACATTTAAATTCTTAGTTTTTTTTTGTTGCCCAACACAAAAGATCTTTGTATCATATTTTGAAGATAAGGCTACAGTGTTAACATGACAAAAATAATAAAATGAATCTAACATCACTGCCTTTTTAGTATTGTTAGCAGCGTTAAAATGTCTCAATAATTAGAATGCTTGGTACTTGCCCTATCCGTCAAATGTTATAACTTAAGGTGCTTTCATCTACAGCGAATGTAATTCTACTGTAGGTTTCTGACGCAGGTAGCGCGACGGGTGGGTGCAGCGGTTCATTTACACCTTAATAACTATTATCATTGCCTAAGTCATTAAAAACAGTCTTCCTACATTGACATAAAAAATCTGGATGTTTACTCTTCTAATCCAGTTAGCTTTCACTGTCAAACGAATTCTTTTGAAATATTTAACGTGTTACGTCACTAACTTACCCTTCTATTTTACTGTCATTAAAAGTATACTTTAAATTGCTTCTGCTAATTTTATCCCGTAATACAAAAGAGATCAATGGACGAAAATAACATGCGAACTCGAATTGAAGAGAATTTCTATTGGCTACGCATTGATCCTCGTGTAAGAAAGTTGGGAGATTGCCAAATTACGATGCGACTCAGTAATGCATATTGTCAAGGTTTTGGTTATGTACGATTGCATCGGAGAATGAGCTAAACTTTTGTCGATTCACAACCACACTTAACCTAATTTATATTTTTCAAAGCGAATTAGACCTAAATAATTTATGACCACAAGATAAAAGCTTTCTCAATATTAATTAATTAATATTTCTTTGAGTATTAAATTCGCAACCACCACTTGGCATACGGACGAAGTTGCTCAACGTTATTACGTACGTGGTGGTTGTTAACGTATTGAATTTTATTATTTTTCGCTATTTGGAATTCTAAGAAGAAAAATGTTAAATTTGCGACTATACCTCAATTTCTATTTACATGTCACTATTACAGTGTGATTTAGCTGTCATAATTGGCCCGACAAAATGCGACCTAACTATATATTACTAACTCTATTGCCATGCTTATATTGTAGCTTAAAATAAATATAATTTGTGGTACAGTCGCCGATTTAACATTTTTCTTCCCAGAATTAAAAAAAAAGCGAAAAATAATAAAATCCAGTTGGCGATTGAAACCGAGCCTTAATAGTATGATTATGGTAATCTGGATTGTAGCACGGCCTTCAGTGTACACCTGGTACAGTTTATTTGAGCGCAGTGACTGTAGTGATGTGTGTCTCATGTTGGTGTTGTTGTGTTGCAGTTCTGGGAGGTGATCTCGGAGGAGCATGGCATCGACAACACAGGCACCTACAACGGCACATCAGACCTGCAGCTGGAGAGGATAAATGTCTATTACAATGAGGCTTCCGGTGAGTTCAGCGGTCGCCAACATGAAACTGATAACAAAAACATTCCTGGAAATGTTTACATATCACTAGTGTGTGTCCTTGCACGTGGAAATGAACGTGACTCTGAACTTTGTTCCGGCCCTCAGGCAGGGTCAGCGTGGGACCTGCTGCCCTGTAGGCCGTTCATGGTAAAGTGGGCACTTTTTTAAACCCCCCGCAAACAAGTTTAAGAGGACGCGATATATAATCCAATACTAAAAACATTAATCTATAACTGTAGGTTTCTTGAAGCCAATTTGCGAAATTTTAACAATAGCAATCCTAGACAATAGTTTTAGCCAACGTTTGAAACCAATTAGTTTCCAGTGTTACGAACTTCTGGGGCACAATCTCTGATGCCGGAACTTCGTGCATTTAACTGCGTCGCAAGCGATGACGCGTAACGAATTAGTAATTTTGGGTAAATATTTACTCATAAAGTTGGCAAATACCATTATCTAGGATGGTCATAGAGTATTTTATCCATAAAGTCACGTCACTTGTGTTTCCTTGCACGTGGAAGTGAACGTGACTCTGAACTTTGTTACGGCCCTCAGGCAGGGTCAGCGTGGGACCTAACTGCCCTGTGGACCGTTCATGGTAAAATTAGCACTTTTTAAACCCCCCACCAACAAATTTAACCTCTGTGACGTTAAGGCCGTGTTACCTAGTTTTGCATTGATTTCGAAAATATATTTTTATTGCTACCTAATTCTCATATCAAAATTTTGCTCCACAGTTTTGACACTTATATTTGTAGCTGAATTTTTTTTTGTAAAAATGTACTGAACGTTTTT
>PNEQ01000995.1:5932-57620 GCA_003012365.1 Medauroidea extradentata | reverse complement strand
AAAAAAAAAAAAAAAAAAAAAAAAAAAAAAAAAAAAAAAAAAAAAAAAAAAAAAAAAAAAAAAAAAAAAAAAAAAAAAAAAAAAAAAAAAAAAAAAAAAAAAAAAAAAAAAAAAAAAAAAAAAAAAAAAAAAAAAAAAAAAACAAGAATCAAACCAAGCAAACCAGAGATGGTCGTAGTCGACAAACATACAGTTATTTTCCAAACAGGAGCATATTCGGTACATAAAACAGAAAAATAAAAGTAAAAACAATCGAGAACCAAACAAGGTGCATGAATTAAAGTGCAGTGTTAATTTGTTATTTTATAATTGTTTCAGATGCAGTTTAGTCGTCAGGATTTCATTAGTTCTGATGGGACGGTTTTCACATACTTGCAGTTAAGATCATGGGTTCCTATTTATGCCGTTTATGCGAGTTTAATTTATTAATTTTCATAGTAAACAAATATAGCAAAATCGTTACATTGAAATTTTGTAAATGGTTTGTACTATGTAGCCTAATTTTTGAGAACATAAGTTTCTATAATTATGTCTAATTATCGACTTAGTTAAATTTTCTTAAATTCAATAACTAGCCAAAAATATACACTTTTATTCTTTAAAAAATCAGGCTTCGTAGTACAAAGAGTTCCCAACATTACTATGTAACAGTTTTGCGATATCTGGTCTCTCATGATTTAAAAAAGAAAACTTACTAAACTAGCATAAATAGTCGTCTGTGATTTTTTATTTTTTTAATAGTCGTCTGTGCCCATGGCCTTACGAGTGCGCGATAGATAAATAAATGCTGAAAACATCAATTTATTTCTACGCTTTTTTCGAAGCCAATATGGATAAAATACTCAATGACAATCCAAAATAACGGTATTTGCACACTTTATTAGTAAGTATTTATCCATAATTACCTATTAGTTACGCGTGATCTCTTGCGCCGACGCGTGATCTCTTGCGCCGCAGTTAAATGCACGAGGTTCTGGCGTCAGAGATTGTGCCTCAGAAGTTCGTAACACTGGAAACAATTTTGTTCAAAACGTTGGCTGAAACTATTGTCTAGGATTGCTATTGTTTAATTTTCGCAAATTGGCTTCAAGAAATCTATAGTTATAGATTAATGTTTTTAGCGTTGAATTATGTACCACGCCTTCTTAAGTTTCAATTACCTGTTACATATAATTCCTTGGGGTTACTCAGAAGTGTAACGATTAGTGTGAGTGTGTTGAAGCGGGACGGAGGTTAATTAGGTATAACGCGTCGTATTTTGTTTTGAAATTGATGTAACACCTCGTGAACAAAATATGATAAGTGTGATCGAACCAGCCGGAATGCTTCTAAATATGCAATAAAATTGTAATTAAAACCTTTATCTTCAGGTTTTTTTCCTTGCATATTCTTTGGTATCGTTTTTCTTCTGCCTGTTTTCGAATTTTATTTTAAGAGACGTAAACTAGGCAACTTCCTGTTTGTCTGCATTCTTATAAGCTATCACAGAGCAAACACGCTCTAAAAGAGTGCTTGTGAACTTGCATACTAGAAACGTAGCTTTTAGAAGAAACATTAACTCGGCGTTTCCGTGTTCTCATTGTACTCATGTTTTGTTTGTTAGAGATGTTCGTTTCCTAAGGTTTTCAGTATCCTTTGGTTATACAGAAGCTTTAACCAAAATTGAGGCATTTAATTGCTTACTCTTGTTTGCCTATGCACGTGAATTGTTCACTAGCGCTCTTCAAGGAGCATAAAACAAAGTTGAATACAAGTTACTCGTAGGAATTACGGTGACCGCTTGAGGTAAATGATAAAGTGTTCCATCATAGCAGAAAAGCGTTACTAAGCACTTTGCATGTTTCTGAGCTGTCCAATAGTCATACCATATAAAATTAATATGTACCTTTGTCGCTTATTCTACCGCCCTTTAGGGCATCTCGTGATCTAATTCTCAAACATAATTTATTACCTACCCAAACGTTGAAAGTAATCCTAAGCTTTAATAATAATTCAGGAATTATTAATGACACTGTAAACTGTGTTGTAAAATAATATAATGGTATCTGAGAAAATACAAAACATTTAAATGTCATTTGTCAGTTCCTGACGTTGCGAAACAGGACAAACCGTAATTTCAGAAAAATACTTGCAGCTGTCAGCTATTTTATTCAGTTTCACCAGGGTTTTAAAATAATATCCTCAGAGGCATTGCTGCCTGTTACGTACTCTGTTAGATAGAACAAAATAAATATTTTTAATGTGTGACAGTGAAATGTCTTTTTACTGATGTTAGCTTGGGGAGTAAATAAGTTTTACGTTTATTACTCATATCGCATCAGACTCAGTTTTATAATATTTCGCGCGGATATTATCTACATATCGTTTTTCTCAGTGTTTTAATTCGTATTTATTACAAAATAAACGTTATGATTTATTGAGTATATAAGTACATTTATCATATTTTAAACTTTCGCCATAATACTGCTGGCAGCAGTAATTAATACTGGTAAAAATTGTGTGTTTTAAACCTACCATAAATATTACACTTCGAATGATACTTTCAAAGCTTTATTTATAAATTTTCTTTACCGCAATTGAACGTAACGTCTTTCAGTATATCACAATGAATTATTATAAGCAACGAGAGTTAATTTTTTCTTATCCCTAATGTTTGCGCTCTTGGCATAGGTTCTTAGGTGTTGTTAAACAGCGTTTGTTGCAATTTGTTTCTATATCTAAAACACAGCAGTGTAGCTGAGGTTTAGTTTAATATTTACAGTACGGTAGGTGCTTTATTTAGCAGGAATATTAAGTTACACGCATTCGTAGAAGTTCATGGCCAAATAGGCCTGTACACTTTATCTTCAACAATCGATATTGCTTTGAGTTATCCAACTAAAAGCGTATCGCGAGCTGTTTCGCAGACGAGAAAAAAATTTTAGGAGTCCATCTGCATTAACGTTTTTTTTTTCTTTCGGAACTACTGAACGTATTTTCAATGCACATTTACACGAAAAGAAAGAAAGTTGTTAAGAACCTTTAGAAAAATTACATGCATTATAAACATTTTTTTCGAAGTTCTGTATTTCAGAATCTGGTACCCAAGATTGCTACGAATCTAGCTAAGTGTTCTGAAGTGTACTTTCCTGCATATTTTAACAATCGAATGAAATTGCCACTGAATTAAATTTTATACTGCCACTGGGACGACGAAAACATTTGCAGCCAATCTAGCGACCTGAGCCAAAGAATTATTAAGGAGAAGACAATCGCAATTTGAGCTCCTTACGCGTAGCGGTGGTAAGGCAAGTAGTGAACTAGTAAGAGTAGACCTTAAGAGCCCCTGGCCGAACTCAGTCGTCGTAGTCCAGTAGCACTCAAGTTAGATCTGCAACAATAGGTTATTACTGCGAGTACCAAAAGCCAAAGGATGGAACTACAGACGCTAGGATGTCTTAAGGGATTAAGTACCAATGCCTGGAAAAAAAACTGTGTTTGGACATTTTCACTATTTTTTCGGACAGACAACACGACTTAATTAAAATTTTCCAATTACAGATATCGGTTTTTTAACCTTTTCTGAAAAGGAATTATGTTGGCAGAACAGTTATTTACGGAAGTTTATTTTACAGAAAATGTTTTATTAGTGACTCCTTTTAAGGGAAGTGGGCTACTAGGTGCGTATGTCACTGTCGTCCTTATTGTTCCTTCTCTTCTGGGCCTCCAACGAACAAAACAGCTCTATGTAGTCTATGCCGTTCTTAAGAGTGCGTGGCAGATAAATAAACACTGAAAACAGCAATTGATTCCTACGCTTTTTTCAAAGCCAATATGAATAAAATACTCAATGACTATCCTAGATAATAGTATTTGCCAACTTTATGAGTAAATATTTATCCAAAATTACTAATTCTTTACGCGTGATCTCTTGCGCCGCAGATAAATGCACGAGGTTCTGGCGTCAGAGATTGTGCCTCAGAAGTTCGTAACACTGGAAACAATTTTGTTTAAAACGTTGGCTAAAACTATTGTCAAGGATTGCTATTGATTAACTTTCGCAAATTGGCTTCAAGAAACCTACAGTTATAGATTAATGCTTTCAGTGTTGAATTATGTACCACGCCCTCTTAAATATACAAGACATACAGCGATATTCTTGCCATCAGTCGGCGTGAAACTCGGTTTGTACTTGACAATGACACCGAGCGATGTGGCACAACGGTAACACGTTGGACTCGCATTCTGGAGGATCTGGGTAGATCCCCGGCTTCGATCATCCTGATTTCGGTTTTCCATGGTTTCCTAAAATCGCTCCAGGCGACTGCTGGGATGTTTCTTTAAAAAAGGCCATTGCCGACTCCTCTCCCAGCTCCTGTCATTGTACAAGTAATGTCTCACAGTTTATAATGACCTCGCTGCGACGAAGACGTAAAACCGAGTTACCTTACCTTACCTTACCTTGGCAGTGACATATATAAGGGTAACTTGTTGTGATTATAGTATCTTTTAAGGTTCCTAGTTTTTTCAGTACTGTACGTACAGTCACAAGAGGTTGAAACAGCAGAGACAGTAAATACTTTATTGTGTGGCTAAAATATTGAGATATTTCAATTAATCACGTAGCCAAGAGAGCCACGAAGCTAGCTGAAATATGAGTATTTTAAGGAAACGAAAATAGGTATTTAAATTGTTATGTATAATGTTCTTTATTTGCAGTTACTGTGCTGTTAATGCGACAATTAAAAATATTTCAATTTATCATACATGACTACTTTCTGAAAAGAAGGTATTAAAATAGTATTAATTTTTAATGTTCCAGGAATTTGTCTTTTATTTATGAATTTTTCGAAAATATTTGCTACGAACAATCTTGGCTAATTTTTTGTGTATCAACATTCGTAAAAAAAGTCGCCTTGACGGTGTTTCGCAGGGGCACGTTAATAAGTGGGTATTGGCAGATATTACTGTGTATGCTCACACAATGCATCAAGATATTATTCCTCTCCAAGTATGTACAGTCAATGTCAGAAATATTCGTGCACCCGTACTGTATACACAAATTATGAACTTAACTAGATGCTGAATGATAGCGGTTGGACATAGAAAAACTGGACATGTGCCATTATAATTTAAATACAAATTTTTATTTGTACACATTTAATTATCTGAGTAAATATATTTACAGTGAAGTGTTTGTTAAATTTTAACAAAAATTACGTTAGCATTTCGTGCCAAAATTATTCGTACACTTAATAAAATGTAGCAAACGTAACTATAAACAAAAAAGTTAGTGTTAAATACATTGTTGGGTTTCCTTTCGCTTGAATGATAGCTTGGAGACGGTGTGGTAATGATTCTATGCGTTTCCTCGTTACTTCTGCAGGAATAGAAGCCCATTCTTCCTGAAGAGCCGTTACCTTTGTACCCTTGCTTGTAATTTGCCTTTTTCTTAGCTTGGCCTCCAAAATACTACATAAGTGGTTCTATTGTATTAATATCCGGTGACTGGGGAGGTGTATGAAGCTACTTTGGAGTATTATACAACCACAGTCTTGTATTGTGGGCTGTGCTGTGTGTTTGGGATCATCGTCTTGCTGCAACATGAATTCATTCTGAAGGCCGATTTGTTCGGCACTAGCAGCGATATTTGGTTTCAAAATCTCAAAATATATTTTGTGGTTCATTACGCCGTCAATGACACTAAGCTTCCCTACTCCGGCAGCACTCGTGCACCCCCGTACTAACACATTCCCTCCTCCGTCTTTGACTGTGGGCCGCAGGTCCTTAGGCTGTAGCTATGCATTTTTTTCCGACATACTTTACATGGTCCGTCCGACACAAATAGATTGAATTTACTCTCATCGGAAAAATAACTTTATTCCAAAAAGCAGGCCCTGTGTATATAGTGCGTAAATATAAAATACATAATGGCAGAGATTTTCTAGCCTATGCAATGGCGTTGATCTTGTTAATATATTACTAACCGTTATTATTTGGCAGTTCATTCAGTTCAACAGTACTACAAATAACGTAGGTATACGAATACTTCTGACACTGACTGTATTTTAGGAAATCATCACTTACAGGTGACATGTGCCCAGAGCTGCTCAAGTCGCATTGGTAGTCGTATAGGACTCCGGGACGACGCCCTGTGTAAAACACCGATACAAGACATTGCCATACTGTTTTATATATTATTTTAGCCCTACTGGTTTTAAAAAATCTCGTTATGTTGTTGTTTGGTATGTTACAATGGATGGTATATTTTTGCTGAAACATTATTTCAATACTGATTGTTGAGTAATAATTCTGTGATACGCTATTCAACATTTTAGTATGAATTCGACTGGAAGGAACATGTAAGTTTTAAGTTTATTTTAAGTTATTCCGTCAATTGAGTATATCAAATTGGTTTTAATATTAAGACCTGAGACTTTGATGACTTGAGTTCATGTGATACGTCAATAGGACCCAAAGAAGCAGAACATGTTGTTCTTCATTATCTGGAGTGCATACGTGAATTTTCAATGTCGTCCTTAAAGTGAAATAACATTTCATTAGTTACTAGTGATGTTACGTGGTCATCGTGAGGTAAACGAGGAAGTGTATCGTCACGTGTGCTAACAGCTCGGATGTAGTAGCTACTAGTGGACACATGCGTACACCAGTTGCTATGGCATGTCCCTGGATGGTGCGTAGCTGCTGTTGTTGAGTGCTTCCAGCTTGTCGCTCGATGAAAACACTCTTCCCTGCTGTAACGGTCCGCTACGGCCGACCCGAGGGTTCTCGAATCGTGTGTTGTGTACTGTTATGTTCCCAATGCATAGAACACAGGCCCTCAGTGTTAGCAGAATGGTTCAGTTAGCGAGTAATGCGCCTAAGCGTCCAACCCGTGTCTCTTCGAAACACACCGAGCTAGGCAAAGGCTTGTAGAATTCACTGTTAGCTTGTTCACTGAGTTAGCTCTGTGGCCCTCACTTCTTTTGGCTGTTCGCAGTAAAGTGGACAAACTTTTGACGAGCTTCTGGTCAACGGCCAAGAATAATAATAACCAAAACGTTTAGTCTGTGTGTGTCTCAATTTCACTGCTATGTTAATATAAATAAGCGGCAAAAATATTAGAATTTCCTGTGGAAATCGTACCGGACGATGCCGCTGGTCGATGGGTTTTCTCGAAGATCTCCCGTTTCCCCCGTCCCTTCGTTCCGGTGCCGCACCTTACTCACATAATTTCACCCCTCGTCAGCTCTAAAGACCTAGATGTTACGTTCTAACCGAATTCTCTTATAACGATACTATATGTCATCCTTAGTAGACCTGGCGCGATTAGTTCATGGTGATAGTTTTTTTAATCACTTTTTATAAATCGGTGTATTTGTCAGTCTGTGGGCTTCTCGTATAGCAATAACTTTGGAATGGTGAGAGCCCAGGGGGCCGATTAAATATCGCTTTTTATGGGTGCAACGCAAAATGTGCACCTGCGTTGCGTCTGATTGCGCTGCATTGGAATTATATACTCGTGTAATGCCATAGAAGAAGCGTTTAACATGCTCTGCACTTGCGTCGCGCTGCGTCGGTGCAAATAGCAGGTGGCGATATTTAATCAGCTTCCTGATGCCTTATTATTCTTCAAGAAAAAATTATACTGACTGACTAACAGCGCACTACGTATACCGGTGGATATAAAGGCATGCCTTTTTGCTCAGAAGTTCCTTATGTAATGTAGGTGAGCACTAAGACAGGATTTTCTGAAATTTACCCGATAAGTTGGTTAAATATAGGATTCAAGTTTGTATAACAGTTCGTCATTTCTGAAGTTAGAAATATGGAAATCGGATTGTAGGGTTTTTTATATAAATAAATGTCAATTTTATCAGCGTTTTGGGAAATTAATTCCATAAGGGGATAAAATAAAGAACGGAAGTTTGAATGGCGAGTACGTAATTTTTTAAGTTCGAAACGTGGAATTTAATGTCCAACTATAATATTGTTATTACATAGGTATATCGTAGTATTTTGTGCTGTGCCGAAGAATCAATAGTAGTGTAACAGGAGTGTCGCGAAGGTTTCTGCAAAAAAAAATTGTGTGGAGGCGGCAAAACGGGGGTTGGGGGCAGAACGGTTACCCAAAACATTTCGTTGACAATTCTTAGGCGAATTTTCCGTCCGCCCGCGAAGGTTTCAACGATGTGTGTGTGTACGCGCGCGCGCGCGCGTGTGTGTGTGTGAGAGCAAAACGAAATATTTGTACTTTGGGAGGAGGGGGCAAAAAGGGGCATAAAGGCATAAGTATATAGTATAAATGTTTGGTTTGAATTTTAAATTTAAAAAATAACGAAAGGAAATATTATTTGAAACGAATGCTTTATTTTCAAAATGACCAGCGTTATATATTAACAGAAGGCGAATCAGTGCTGTAAGTTCGTGCTTAGTTTGAAGATTGCTTTTATTGCAAACTCACATGAATAAATGTGCAAAGAGACGTGCCTAAGGGGTTAGAAAAAAAACTGTACAAGGATATAATGCCTTGTAATTTTTTAAAATATATTTTACATTAATATTGTACCAAGTCTTAGTGTAGAGGTATTTTAACTATAACAAAATATAAACTATGTATACATGTAGGAAACAGTTATTGAACGTGGTATCTGTAAAATGTGTTGGATCCAGGACAGTTGGAATTTAGTGCCTACTTCGCGGTTGCAGAAATTCGTTTGTAATGAAATTTGTTTTGTGTGTTTAAATGTGATTATTCCTCTCTGGATGTGGCTCCTATAAAGAAAGTTCTGTGGCGTAGGTTTGCTGTTTGTTCGCCGGGCTAGGAGTCGTATTCTTGGTCTCTGCGGTGTACGGTGGAGGACTGAAACAGCTGTAAGGCTGGAAATTGGGTAGAGTAAGGGTAGGATTAGCAGTACGGTGGACGGCTTGCACGATACAACTCCAGTAATAGTCTGTAATCCTCTTATACGCTTACCACTAAATGCGCGTTTCTTTAGATCATGGCTGCAACATCTAATAAACTCCACGGACGACGAGTTTGTGTATTTTTCGGATAATTTCTGCTGCGCATCCCTGCTTCGTGGTGTTAGTCAAAGAGTGAGGGGATTTTCAAACGTTCGCCGTAATGTTTGAAGAGGAAAGAATTGTGGTCAACCAAAAAAATATATTTATATGATATTAACAAGTTTATTTGCATTACGCGAAGTGACTTTTTGTTAGCAGCGTGCGTTTTATTACTTCCTATTGCTTATTAAGGGGCCTACCGACCTGCGCTTCAAATGCGCTGCATCGACTTAACGACTATTCTTTTTTTTTAGAAGAAACTATTTAACGCGTATTATATTTATGTAACTACGAAATGAACACACACTTTGAAGTATGTCGCTTCAGTTTTAAAAATTCTTCACGTATATTAGAAACATCATTTTCGGGCACCTTTTAAATTGCCAAAAAATGGCTTTTCAAGACTAAAGTAGTTAGAAAAATAACAACCGGATTCGAAAAAAACATAGCTACAGAAACAAGCGTTAGATTTTGAACTATACTGGCCACAAATAAAATGATATCGTCACCTCTTTTTTAAGTCCCATTGGAAAAAAGGTAATAATTATAAAGGACTGCACGTCATCTGAGTGGCTTGCGCGGAGAGGCTAGAATGCAAATACATACGTCTGTCAACGGCAACCTTACCCACACAAACGCAGCCTATCTAGAGAGGCCCCTAAATAACTCTATTTTGTTTAGTTTGAAGGCCGCGGTTGCGTAGTGGTTAGACCACCTGCCTCCCACTATAGCGATCCGGGCTCGATTCCTGTCTCCCGCGCGCTAGTGTTTAGGAGCGCACCTAGTTAATAAATTAACTCCATTTCAGAATGATTGGTTTATTTAAATTCTTAAAGAATAATACACCTACGATAGTAAAACTATTTTGAAGCAAAGACAAAAGCCGTTTCACTGTTACTAGAGTAAAAATTCTGATACTGGAATATCAGTACGATCATTAAAAAATTAGAATTTCAGCGAAATATTATAATTTTAACGCAGTTTATCTGTTATACATAGTCTTCCATTAAACAAATAATTTTACAATAGTAACTTAGATGGGTCCTTTGAGAATACATATATGTACTGAAACCCTTTAGTAATTTATATTTTTGTGAGAAAACCGACTAAAAGCTATGTATGTGTTCGTATTTTCCGTCCCTTTTTCTCTTCCACACTCACAGATACTCCTCTCTGGTCAATGTCACCCATTGGTTTCCATCCTCAGTGTGCCTTCTCAGGCGACAACATGTCAAGCTGTCAGTCAGAAGTATACGTCTGTCGGCCGATGCTCAGGTCTCATTTGTAGGTGTTCACGTGGTAAAAATTAATAATTTTATGTTTGCACGACATAGGCATGCTACTTGTAACTTCATTTTCCACTTGTAAACATTTTTTAGCTGTCATAGTTATCCCACGGCGGCATGCCTAAGTCAGAATTTACAAGTTACGGGAACATAGGAATAACAAAAATCGAGTGACTTACTCTAATGAAATAATTCACTCTTAAATGAGATATATTGGGCCAAGGGCTAGTATATTTAAAACATTCAAAAAAACTAATTGTGTATTTTTTTAATTACCAAAAATTAAGTACATTGTCATCATTTTCAGATTTTTTTTAAAAGTACAAAGAAATGACATTTTGTGTTTTTCAATCTTTTAGTATATGGCTCATAATATATAATTTCAGTGTAAATTATTTCATTTAAGTAAGTCATTTGGTTTCTGGTCCCGTGACTTCTCATGTCGTAATGGGAAGACTATGAGAGCCAAAAAATTTTTACAAGTGGTTAATGTAGTCACAAGTAACTTCTATGAAATGTTCACTGTGCCGTACAAATATAAAATTATGAATTTTTGCTGTTGAACGCAGAGCAAAATATCCTCACTTACGTACTAATTCTGTTAGTTCTATAGCTTATAAACATGATTCAGCAGTTAATTATATCTAAGTTTCGCAGCCATTCCAAAGCAGGATGCTTCACCTCATGTACGTTGACATTTTCTTTCATGACTACAATATCGCAGTATTATTCGAAGGTATCTGTAAAATTTATTTATGTGTCATAACATAATCAGGGACCTATTTCATAACAATACTATATTCAAAACAGAAAATTAGTGGGTAATTTGTAGTGTACCATTGTAATACGTGAACAAAAAAAGAAAATTAATCATTTCAATAAACGTGTGTTATCAGGTCAACTCTAGTGGATACCCTCTCTCTTTCTATTACTGTATATTTATGTGTGTGTATATATAAACAGAAATCACTGAAATGCAAATATCTAATGAAAATCGCCAATATTTTGGAGCTATACTATCAGTTGTTACTAGGAATGTGTCTAAATTAACAGGACAACGTGACTATCGATGCTCACGTTTTTGCATAGTTTTTAAGTTTTCAATTTAGAAAATGTGGTTTTAAGTTATATATGTATGTTATCAGAACTGTACTGTATGAATGCCATACTTGGCAACAGAATGCATTTCTTTTGTGTAGACTTTGATATATTAGAGAATTTTTGCTTTGAAATGACTGAGTCATGAAATCTAATGTATATCGTCCTAAATCTTTTATTGAATATAATAGTACCAGGATGTTCTTATCAATCCTTTATCGGCACAAAAATGTTACGCTTATGATGCACAACTGTGGAGGTCACATATTTCAGTTATGGTGTAACTCTAGTTCGGAAAGAGAATAGTTCGCGTACTCAAGTAATTCTAGCGCATTACTGCGTCATTTCTTTAGTTGCTTGACAAACATTAACTGTTCAGCGACACAATACTGCGTAAGGCACTTCTTCTAAAATAGTAATGTTAGTAAAAATAATTATCTCTTATATTCATGTGCGTTAATCGAATGCCACAAAGAAATCATCATGGAAGAAAATATATCGCGAAAATTACTAATAGTATTACAAAGAAATATAACTTGTTCTTATGTTTGAATGTAGTGGATTTTAAAGCATCGACGAGGTAATAGTTTCTCTTCTAGGCTTTAAATCAAACGGTTTGATTCGAATGTGTTTCTGAGGAATCGTCTGGCATTTGCTTATATACGCTCATCGTTATTAACTGCAGTACTGCGATCTAGTTGCCGAATGACCGTATTCCATCTTACTCAGTAGGTACATATGTAGAGAATATACAGTCCTGGTGCTGGTATCTCTTGCTTCTTAGACTAACTGGACGTTTACAACAACGTATGTTCGAGTGTTTTGTTGTCCTAATATGACTTCAGGCGTGTGATAAAGAATTTACTAGTTACTGCTTGGGTGTGTTGCCAAACCAATGTAGCAGAAATTTGCTATTTGCCCAAGTGCGCCCCAAACCATGACGGCTATCATTCGTGTGGTGTGACTATGGACAACGCAATATGGTAGATTCCTTAACTTGCTATAAATGTGTCCTACTTCTTTCAATAGGGACTTGAACAGCTTACTGATAAAGGAAAGTTATAATACTTGATTGGATCCTCTACAGTACATTTTTAAGTCGACCTTTGTTTCTATTTTTCCCTTGTTCTTCGTTTCGTTCGCTTGTGTACTTAGGGGTGTTGCATTTTTAATGCAAATATTTAACACTTATATTTTAGAAACTATGCGTGATGTAGAGATTTTAGCGTGTGGCACAAAAGTAAATTTTGTGGGTATTATTTGTTACATATATATATATATAATATTCTCTTTTATCAGTTTGATAACTCAGGCTGAGTGGTTTAAATTTTTCCAACTTGGTGCGCATTTAAGTTCTGTGATGAGTAACGAAATTTAATTAGTATTAGTAATGTTCTTCTTGAGATAAAGCACTGCAAAATAAATAACAATGGATGGTTGTAGTGTTAAATAAGACTAGGTAATGTTCCATAAGAATAATATTTATGTAATTAAAAGGAGAGCGGACGTCACAGATATACATATCGGACTAAAGTTGGAGTCTAGATACTATATACCATATCTTTGAGTTGACATGGTCGTCACGACAGTGTTTCTTCGGTGAATCTATATCCAGTGAGCTGAGATGCATTCCATCCAGTATGTGTCTGAGCTTTTCAGATGCACAGTTCAGATAACGCCTGAGATCTGACAAGAGTCGTCCGTCCAATTGTTGTCTACGACTCTAAAGTCCAGATGATAAACATAGACGTGTAATAACCATCCATATATCACCTTTATGTAACTTTTACTAAACCTTGGCGTATGCTTTCCATTTTTCCTTTGATTTATAAAAGTTCTTGTAGATTGATTTGATAAGAAGTTTATTTATTTGCCTAGAAAATGCCATACCACAGAACTGCTGAATTACGTTATAAGTATAAGTAACTTTCCCGAAGTTATTGTTTAAAATTGCGTTGGTTTTTTTTGTTTGGTTTTTCTCTTTTGTGAGTGTGTGTAATTTTGTCGTCTGTGCGTGTATTTGTATATATGTTATATTAGGCTTATTTTATTTTTGATTATTTTTACCAGTCGCTTATAAGAAACATATTTGGATATAGTAACAACACTCGTTTATAACTTTTATTTTATTCATTTTTTGTCCAGAATGAATAGTTAGAACACAAGACTTCTCTGAGCGAGAGAGCTGTTTATGTTGATTTATTTTGACTTTTTTATTTAGTTCTCAGCTGTTGTAGACGCTCTTGACTTTTTAATAAAGACACGTCGCGCGCCTTGATGAAGACACAAATAGATTATAGATAGGTCAAGTAATATTTAGAGTCAGCCCGTGTCCTGAATCCCCTCCTCTCCTCCTCTTCCCGCGGTAAAACCCGGTCGGTGCCATGGAGTGGAAAATTTAATATTCATGATGATGTTTCTTTCCTGCACTAGCTATATTGTAATCTTTTGTTGCGGTATTCCTTGCATCTACCCGACGTATACAATTATTGAGCATAAACATGTTTGTTGTTATACATTCTAGCAGAGTAAATTGATATTTTTCTTAATGTTTTACGTTACAACCAGTGGCGTATCGCGAAGATAACAGTAGTATAGAGTTATTTGAAACAATTTTTACCGAATCCACGTAATCAGTATGAGTGAACCAAACGTAAACTGACTGGCGTAGTGTCAACTCCTCTGTTAATTAATCAAACGGCGTTGTAGACAGACAGAGAAAGACAAATGCCGTCGCGTTGTAACGTTAATAATCACAGCGAAAGTTTGTGACTTTGTTTTAAATACTATCTGATAAATATAATTTATTATATCAATTCCGTGTGTTTGCCAAGATCAATGGTTTTATTTTATCTACCGGGCTGTCTTCTTACATACCGTATTTTAAACATTTTCACTACTGCTGCTCGATTCGTCGCTGGTTTTATGTTAGTAATTAGTTGTAAATTGTGCCGAGATTTTTTGAAGTAGTTTTAGATTATCCCAGAATATTAGAGAAGTAGACTTTTTTCATTAAAAAACATTATTTACGTGTTCATATAGTGTTTGTAAATGCTATGATTTGAGGTGCGAATAACGCGTATGTTTCCTCAGTGTTTTGTGATGTTGCTCTTTTCTACAGCCACGTTGTCAGACACGTTCTGCAAGCCAGCCTTTTATCACCTGCGGACTTGTCTGAAAGGTAAAGCGCTCTTGCCCAGCCCTTGATGTTTATTGTGGCTTCTTGCCCTTCGCTGTCCTTTGTCGACGAGGCTGGCACCATACTAACCCATCGGCACCTGTTCTTGTACAGCTGTAGACGTAGAAACTGAGCTGTGTCTCGTGTACAGTTGCTGGCCCTGCAAGCATACCCTTTTCTTGGCCGCAGCTTGGAATGTGTTTCGTGTGTAGTTGATAGTTATAGCTTAGCAAGGTCATAGCTTAGCAAGGTCATAGCTAGCAGTCGGAAGGGAAACTGGAGTAATTTTATTACGTACGTGACGTTATAGATTCATAATTAAAACAAATAATTTTTTTTTACAAAAATCTTACTTGTACAGTAAAATATTATAAAATTTTATTTTAAATATAATAGCATATTGACAATATTTAAAAAAAAAATTATGTGGTTTGTACTAATTCGCTAATCGTGATTCGGGAGGAAATAGTAGAGATAACTAAGTAGTCTGATGTTTTACCTCTGCTTTATCAAGAAAATTCCTCGCCTAGCGTATCAAGTCTGTTATATTTTATACGAACGTGCTAAATTTACCGTTCATTAAATTTAACTATTAAAAAACACACAGCAAACAAGACATTTATGTTTTTGAAATTACAGTACGCCTATTAGAAATACTTTTTTTGGGCCTCTTAAGGGCCTCGCCTACGACGCGCTTAAAATGCGTTGCAGCGTGTTCGTAAATACGTTTTTATTACGAAACTATTCCACATATGCCATTTGTGTCAATGTACGAGAGTAAAATACACTTTAAACGATGACTGAACAGTCGTTTTAAAGCATCACGTCATTTCAGAGCCTCTCAAAATGGCTAAAAACTGCTTTTTAACATGTTATATCTGAAAAACTACTCACAGGATTCGTGTGAAACTACTCTAGAAACATGCAATGGACTTTGCTTAAAACTTTCTACCAATAAAAAGATGGGGTCAACACTGAAAGTGTAAGTTAGGCTAGTGATCTACGATACCACTGCACGCCGTTTCAGTGTCTTGCGGAAGAGGCGATACCGTGCCTTATGAGCCGGCCAACATCGCCCTTGGCGCCATGCCTCACTTACACAAACACATGGTTAGTAGGCGGGCATCGATTGAAAGTTACGTGATTTTTCAGACTGTTGTATTAAAAAATGTGTATGAACCTGATTAGTTAACCAGAAGTAGTTAAGCGTTTGTTTGAATTTGCGTCTTAATTTCTACAAATAAATTATTATAATGGCGCCGCTTAGGGCGCCACCTATAGTAAGGAGCTGAGGAGAAGGCAAGGTGGTGGTTGGGGCCGCATAGCCCTCCGCTTGTCCCCACTACCAGCTGCATTCCTGAGCCTTGCCTTCTCCTCAGCTCCCTGCTATACCTTAAAGGGTTTAGCACGTTACATGCCACGGAGTCATAAGATTGAACTTGTAGTGTACATCAAATACTGCACTGCCGCAACGAGTCAAGCACTGAACTAGCATGCAGGATTCCCTCAGATCCACCTTTACTATGGCACTTCAAGCTGTGGACATTTAATATTACATTTTCAAGTACGGCAGTCTGAAAACGCCGTTTTAAGCTATGTTGGAGGAGGGCTTAGAAACAGTGTTTGTAATGAGCATGGTGTCTTTTAACAATAACATTCTATGCTTGTCCGATTTGTGTTTTATTTTTGTACATTGGCACAATGGATTGGATTGATTTCGTAAAACAAATGCATTTTCCTGTTTGTCAAGACGCATTTGAAGGTCGTGGTAGGTGGTGCCCGTAAGTCCAATGCAGACTACGAAAATAACTGCTCGTCAATCTAGCACTCCGCGTGTAAGGACGATATTGTTCTTGATAGAGCACTTGTTTCGTCCGTATTGTTTTTCTTTTTTTACTGCATCCAGCGGATAAAGACCTTTCACTCCGAGGACTTTTCTTAAATACCTTATCCCACGTGCGCCATTACATTTTTGCTTTCTCCTGTTTGGGTTTTGTGAGCAAAAAATGTTCTTGCATGATGTTAAAAAAGCTGTAGATGTTTTTGCTGTTGGTGCCGTTTTTGTTCGAACATAAGCTTTCACTAAAGTTAGCAGCTTTAGTGAATCTTGGCATGTGCAAAGCGCATTTATTCTGACACCATTTGCCGGATGCTTGATCACTGAGCACCTGTCTCGTCGCCTTTACGCCCAAACTACTGCTTAGCTGATTGTGTAGGTTTCCCGTTGGTTACTTAACATGAACGGGAATTAGTGATAAACTGTGCTTCGTGCCTTAAGATGATTCGAACGTTTACATAGAAGAAAAAAACAAACAACTAAAACTAACTCTGAAATCACACATATTGTGTGTATATAAATGTGTTCTACTTTCTGTGAGTACACATTTTAAATAAAGCTGGAATCTTGCTGTCGGGCATGTAGCGTTTAGTAAACGCTTTTCGTAAACAGACACAGTATAGACACATGGAGTAGTTCTTTTAATAAACTGGTTTTACTTGACGCTCTTCTCAGCTCTGCCCTAGCAAGGCGGGACCCTTACTGTAACATCGACTTTTTTTTTTTTGCGGTAAGTTCGTCAAAAGGCGTCCGCTAAGAGTCCAGATCAAATCACTCATTGACGTCGAACAAAATTGAACTAAGCATTATTGAAACCGACCACAAGTCCCCAAAACGACATTGTGTTAACAAACAAGTGTTTCGTAAGGTAACTGCGTGTTTCTAAGACATTGCATAGTAAGTTTGAGTATTAATACGTGTGTCATTGGTGGTGTAACTTATTCGGTTAAAAATCTGTTTTTGCTGTCTACAAAATCTGACTATTGGTGCTCTTTATAAATAAATCATACTGTGGCATAACATTTTATTTTCTGATTAATTTTTGCCTCTGTGGTAGTGTTGATTATTTTTTCTGATATTTCTTGTTATTACTTTGAGTGTTCGAATGTTTCTAGCGTTGGAAACTTTTGATGTGCATTTGAGTAGTTTCAAATTGTGTTCAGAGATTTCTACCTTCCAGAATAACACAAATATTGTATAAGGAGAAATGTTAGCGTAGCACCTGAGTTACTGCAAATCCTTTGTTCTTTGCAGAAAAGTTTAATTTACGCCCTTTGATCTAACCTGTGCGCTGGTTGTTTGGGCTTTTTAGCCAAACGGATATATTTGGACGAGCGTGTGAAAAACCGTGGTAGTTAACAATTTCTTTACCTTAAAAATTGTCTTTTTCGCGCGCGCTTAGTGTGAGTAAAATGTATCAGTATATAGACGCTGTTAGCTATTTGTATGCACCACTGAAAATACTAGAAGTAGAGGAGGAACTTCGATTAAAGAGCGTCTAGAAACTAACCCCACAAATATTTATATGTAACAAAACTACGATCTTGGGAGTTAATTTGAGCTCCTCGCACGTACTTTGCATTAGCGAATGGGTCTGTATACCATAATGTGTGTGTAACACTAGCGAATAAGAGAGAGGCAAACAGAGGAAACGTGTAATACGCGCGTGCTTGGAGTTACATTAATTTCGCTGACCGTGCGGGTAGATATCATATAAAATGTGAACCAATTATTTTTTGTGGTTGTACATTCGTTATGTGGTGTTCCTGGCAACTGTGCTGGGAATATTTTCACGATTCTCTCTTGGGTGTGTTTTATTGTTTCTGCACTTGTGTTACTAACAGCTTGCAGCTTTTTTGGCCTTCTTTGTGTCCACCCTTGCTAGTGGAGTACACCACGTTTGCTACTAAATGTATGCTAATTTGATAGTTTTTATTTGGAACGAGCATAATTAAATGTTATACCTGTTGTCTCATATATAATATACAATTATATACATGCTAAATATAATAGACTTAAGTTATACTTCATAAATACAAGAGAATTTGTTTCCATGTGTGGACGAATAGTTGAGTATTTCGTTACAGAATTTCAACATAAGTTACCTCGTTCTAGCAAATTGCACAAATGTGCAGTATCTCCTTTTCACGTTTAGCATCTGTCTCCACCTTCGGTTGAATAATATTCATGTATATTGTAGTTAAAATTCTGGGGGAAAATTTCCTGCTAGAGAAAAAATTCCCCCCTTTCAAAACAAAGTGGATTCGTAGTTTCAATAACTTTTAAGAGAAATGTATTTTCATCTCTTTAATTACGAACAATTCTGGTTCGTTCATTATCTCAGTTTAATTACACTCTTGGCAAGAATTTTACAGGTCCAAACGCCTCAAAGTTTCTAGTGTTCTTTTTTACCGGAAAGTGTGCTAAAGTAATGATTGCAACATCGTATTTAAATTCCCTCGTTTTTTATATTTTTACTTTGTTGTTTTTGGCAGTGATGTTCCCAGAGCGTACAGACGTTGTCATCTGTAAATTTGATGGCCCACCTTTGGCACAGTGGCTAGAGCATTCGCCTCCTATTAAGGCGATCCGTGTTCGATTTCTGGCGGGGTCGGTCCCCGGTTTTTCGCATGTTGTGGGAACATACTGGACGATGCCGCTGGTCGGCGGGTTTTCTCGGGTATCTCCCGTCCCCCCCCCTACCGGCTCGTTCCGGCGTTACTAACGTGTCACCCCTCACCAACGCTTAAGGCCGAAATGCTAAATGCTGATCAAAATCTCTTCACTTATGTTAGTTTGAGAAATCTGTATAAAATAAAAATTTAGCGAATATATGTATACAGCTTGGACCAGGATTCTTGTTCCAAACTCCGAGACGGGATTGTTTATGTAAAATAAGGCGAGGTTACATTGATCAACACTATTGTGTGGTGAATATTAAGAGAGATACACGACGTTGAAAACAAAATTTTGAAATATATCTTTTTTTAATACTGGGAAGTTTAAGGGCGCCGCCTACCCGAGCGTGAAAAGCTCAAAAGTGACGGAGCTGTAAGGTCGACCTTGAAGCGCGCATCAAATGCCGCGTCGCCTCAACGAGCCAAGCGCTGAACTAGCGTGCAAGATTCCCGCCGAACGGTTTTTACTATGAGACATTAAGGAGTGACCATATAATTTTATTGGTGGCTAGTCTGCAACTATGTTCAGTCCAGGTCGCAATCTGAGTTTCACATACATCCGGTTAGTACATTTTGAAGTACGGAAGTCTGAAAAGGCTGTTTTTAGCCATGTTGGAGGGCTTGGAAACAGTGTTTTTAATGAGCGTGGCGTCTTAACAATGAGCTTCCGACCTTGTCTGAAGTTTGTTTTCTTTTCGTACGTTGCCACACGTGGAATATTATCGTAGAAAAAAAAACCTGTTTACGAACGTACTGCAAGGTATTTGAAGCGTGGGGTAGGCGGCCACCGCAACAGATGGAGCCACCGAAATTGGCATAGAGTTCTGAGATTCGGAGCAAATAAATCTGTGAAAATGTGGTTGACGCAACGTTCCCCTTCACTGCTTATGTATGGGTTACTCAACATATTTGTGCAAGTGACTTTTAAATACTAAGCGGTAATAAAATATTCTATGCATATCATTCTTATTGCGCAAAATGAAGGGGAAAATACCTCTTATGTTAATTCACTCCGGTAAACCGTTTTCGAGAAAATGCGAATGAAAATATGAAGGCGCTGTGTAACCGCGCATCAGAGGTAGGCAATACAGCGGCTCTTTGAGCAATGCTAATCACAGCATTGAATGGTTCAATTGAGTACAGTAGCGAGATTTGGGTGTCGTTATGACATCTTACACGTGTTGTGTGAACAATGCTGTAGGGTGCCAAGTGATTTCGTTTTAGTTTTACGCGAAACTGTTAAAGATATTCTCATCCCGTGTATCTACAAAAATAACACACACTGGAAATAATAACGTTTAAACACGCAGCATTCTTATTATAATCATGATTTTGGGGCACCACAAAGAAGCTAAAAGACAGCATTCTTTTGTACTGTGAGCAAAACGTACCACTTGAATTTAAAAGAACAAAGACACGCAAATAGCCTACGTAAGTCAAAATAATGATGTATTTTGTACCACCTACAAATAAAAGTGTAGTCACGACTCAAAGTGCCACAGAAAAATTAATACTAGAAAAAATACGGCGCGCCAATTAGTACGTCACGTGTAACAAACTCGGCCTAATCACCCACCAGTTTTCACGCCTCACACGTGGGAAATTACATTCACTACATAAGCCTCTTCTGCAATTTCTTGAGAACTATTGATGTTAACATGAGGTGGGAATGGAGCAGTGGCGGAATATAAGAGTAAGTAAATGAATCTTGAGAAAAATTCACTGGCTAGGGGTAACTGCCGACACCTTACACTTCCTTAATGGTTAGATTATGAGAGATCACGTGTACAGACCAAGGTACAGAGCACAAATAGAAGCAACGCATTTTCACGTACTACGTACGTATTTATTAACATCAATACGTATTTACAATTAGTGTTTTAATTGCTGTCCCCCTACTTCAACACACAGCTGGCAACAGCGGATCAGGTTGGCCTAGACTTGTGCATAGCTGTTTGGTATGGCACATACTCAATCAAATGCGGCTATCACACGCGCAACGAGATCTTCCTGGCTAGTCACAGGCGTCTCGTGAATCAGGAGGTTGACACGACCTCCATAAAAATCCAATGGAGTCAGGTCTGGAAATCGAGCCGGCCAATGGATGGGCCTCCTCTGCGTGTCCAGCGACCTGCAAACGTGGTGTTAAAATTGCGGCATACGGCAGCAGAAAAATGTGGTGGTGCCCCGTCGTGCTGAAACCACATGATGCGGCGAACTGCCGATGTTACTTCCTCCAGCAATACATCCTGCAGGAACGTTAAATAATAGACTTCATTGAGGCTGTCAGGTAGCAGATAAGGTGCCAACAAATGATTGTTGACAATGCCAGCCCACATGTTGACACTTGATTGCCCATAGGGTGCATGTGGTGGGATCTGTGGTGCGCCCAGGTGTGGAGTAACAGTCGACTTGAACAAGTTGCATGTCATTTTGTCCACCTTGATTTCATAATATTTCTTCTTATCTTCATAGGGATACGTACTGCATTGAAATGTCTTCCTTGTAACTTCTGCGTTTTTGAGGTAAACTATTTTATCATTTTAATATCGTATTTATCTAACATCAAGTTAATATTAAGGTAGAGACTGACACCTATTTTACGAGAATACCAGACGATGATTCCACTTTAAGCCAATACGTAATAACACAATTCGTTTTGTTAATTTCTGATTTACGCTACCAACCCAAAGTTAAGGAGAATCTTTATATTTTCTCTATAACAGATTTTTTTTTTTCACAAATGAAAAATAAGATACATTAACAAAAATTGCAGTACGCCATAAAATTATGGTGACAGAAAATTATTAATGTCAATTTAGGAAATAATTACCAAAGATTCAATGGTTTCTCCCCACACCATTGAGTTATTTTTCGCACCCTTGACTTTGTTATTAGCATTAAACTGCCTGCCATTAATTTCTACAGTATTTCTTGTTAATTTGCAGTTACTTAAAGGACCACGTATGCAATCCGGCAATCCGAATAAACATAAACAGAAACTTGGAGCACAGTAGAGTTTATGTCTTATGCATTTTCGTACATCACATTCGCGTAAAGTTCAATTGTCACAGAGTTCACAATAGCTTACGACGTTTGCGCGGTGTTGTGTAATACTAATTGTTTTTATAATAACTCGGATTTCGCCATACATAATAAGTGTGTCTAAGTTCTGTAATTTTGTATATTTTTGTGTTTGAGCTTCGTCTCTGCTAAGCTCTTCTACTGAAAATGTGATGGAATTTTTTTTGTAAAACTGATGTAGAAAATTCGGAGGTCGCTTTCTGTTACCAGCGTTTCAGTTTTTTTCTTCTTTTTCAGTTAGGTTAGATAATTTAGGCTGGAGTTACGATCATCCGTCTCGCCCATCAGTCGACCGTCCATCCTCACGTCGATGGTCCGTCTACAAAGCTAGCGATTTACAATAATCGGTCATCCGTCCTTCGTAATTCCTTTCATATGCAATGGTACCAAACCAATGTACAAACAGAACATTTCTGTGCGATGTAAATAATTCTTCTCGGCAGTTTATTTATTGTTACAGATTTATTTAATAGTCTATTACTGCTAATAAGTGAACCCGCTGTTATTCACAAAAATAAATTTTGCGAGCAAGTATTTACGTTTAAATTTTGGTAATCATTATGTAAATAAAATAATTTTCGTTAGTATTTTAATATTTTGCGTATGGCAAAATTATCTCTAGTCATGAATTCGCAGTACTACGCAAGAAAAATATAAAATAAAACGAATATCACAACCTTCTTATTAAAATGAATCCGTTGATATGATCGTCGCCATCTTTACGAGGCTGTGCTTTCATCCGTCATCCGTCAAAAGTTAAAGCTTGCCAAGCTTTTGACGGTTGGACGGATGGAAATAATGTAATCTTCTGATTGGCTGTCGACTGAGGAGCGAGACGGATTTCTGTAACTCCAGCCTTATTCTTTCGTATAGTGGACTTGTGTTAATTTTTCTTCAGTCACAGCTATGTTTGTTTGGACTACCATTTAGTTCAGTTAATCTTATTTCAAAATAATCAGTGGTACTTGGACAGTAAACAAGGGACAACTATTGTAATATAAGGATCTCATGCATAGGCCCATTAATGGCATGAGGGGTGATAGCTGTAAAGGCTCTGTCTGTGGAACTTCAATATATTAAAAGTGCGAGCCCCTTTGCCTAGTACGTCTCGACTCTCAGCTGTTTCGGCGTACTGTATGTGTTGTAAAATGGGCACAGCTGCAGTAGATGAAACGGCCTGTCTTGCCGTTCAGGCTAGTTCCCTCTGATTAACTGAAAAATCCTTCGTTCACGCTGAACACTTTATCCTGTCGAAACTCTTGGTTAGTTTAATATTTGGCTTAGGTTAAACTACCACACCCGAAACATTGGCAGTATCATTTGAAAAGGTACACTACGCCGAATATTACGACAACAATTTACAGCAAAAACTATATATATATGGAAGTGCCTACGGGCGTCCAGTCAAAAATCTGTACTCGGGGTACGATACACTGGCCTCGGGTTCACTCCCCGTACACTATTTATTTATTTTACAACGTACGTGTTACGATGGTTATTTGTTTTTTAACCTCCTATGGGCTGAATGTGAACAAATTGAAGAATGCTTTTACTGTCAAAATATACGTAAGTACATCTTTCAGCTACTTTTCAACATAATCATCACGCTAATTAAGACACTTGTATCGGTGAACCGGTTTCCAATATTCTCCGCAAGGAAGTTGCCGCCTGTCTATTGAACCACGTTGTCACTGTATACCGTATTTCGTCGCTGCTGTTGAAGTGTCGTCCTCCCAGACAAACACTGTCGCAGACACGTTGATACGCCCGTACCACGCCTCAGCTGATGTGCTGGTTTGGCCACTGAACGTGGTTGGCCTGAAGGGGGTGAGCAATAGTGCTGTGTTACAATTCGCTTGCTGTCGCTTCATACTTACACTGTAAAAAAAAACTTCCTAAAATGTTTAGGAAGTTATTATCCCAGACGGAGTATGGGACAGCTACCATACTTCCGTCTTGTAAATATGCAAACGTTTACAAATGTTACAATACAAGTCTGGTAACTTTAGTATGCATTTGACTGTTTTATATTAGGTTTAGGAGTGTTGTCATGGATGTCTGGGAAACTATTCTATCATGCCTACTTTCTTAGCGCTCTTATACGCACGTCTGGTAAATTTACAAACTATATTTTAGAGTGTAGGCTAACCCATGAAGAAACGAAACTGCAATCACAACATTCCATGTACCTCGTACGCGTACCGCGCTCATAGTGTTTATTTAAAGGAACAAGTTTCAACAGGCAGGCGGCCACTTTCTTTGCCGAGGATATTGTAAAGCTGTTGCACCGGTACAGGTGTCTTCGTCTGCGTGGTGATTATATTGGAACGTAGTCGCAAGATGTACGTATTCATTCAGGTTTTCTACAATCCATCGAATGTGGAAAATAATAGTCACCCTCGTATATTGTATATTTACTTTCATTACACTACATTTCTGATAACAAAAATAGGTGTGTGTGTGTGTGTGTGTACTGTGTGTCTATATGTATATAATATGCGCCCGTGGGTGTCTTAGCTGTTGGTTATAAATCACAGGAAGATTTAAATAAAAAAAGTTAAATTTTTGTTTACATCTAAAATTGGAGGGTACTTCCACAAGCAAAATTTCCGACAACTACTATACTCATAAATAGTTAACATTATTTTAAAAGTCAACATTTACTGTCCGCTGAACGAAATCATCAGATATATTTTTTTACTTCGATGGGGATAAAGGTTTTTATAACGCCAACGGTTATGGCTCTATATTTATGGCTATTGTAATTTGAATCGCAGCACGGACTTCACATTGAATACTAAAATAACAGTTATCGGCTCCCAATGCTCACACGTGCGCTGAGAGGATTGTCTGGTGAGACAATGCTTGTATTATTAAGTGTTTTCAGAGGAGCTTTGGTGGGTGGAGCGTGGGGAATAGAAGGTTTAAAGTTGCACTCTTGACTGGAACTTCACGTCTTTCAAGATTCTGAGCTGTATAGTCAATTATCAACTTAAACTTATTTGACTCTGAAATGTAAGGCTGCTCGGCAGTAGAAAATGTATATTATTATTATTACATTACAGAATACTGTTAAACTTGTAGACATTACGTCTGATTATATTTTTAAAGAATATATTTTTATCTGAAACTATTCCCTATTCCTTAATGTTACGTCATCGTCAGAATAAAAAAGTTGTAGTTCACCATGCTATTGTGGGATAGATATTTTCAATACGCTCAGTTTTATGACATGAATACGCACTGAACTACATACAAAATACACATGTATAACCACACTTGACAACTTTAACTTTGTCATGTTTTAAAAAAAAACTTTCAATCTACAAATTAATAACATACAGGTAATAACCAATACAAAACATTATATTAAGCGAGAACACTATAAAAACTAAAAAGTAAAATCCAAGGCACAAAATTCATTCATACATCGCGAATCCTGGGCTAAACTGTTGACGAAAATGTTAGTTGCAAAATTTTGAACATGTTTTACGCGCACAATGTGGTATCACAACGTGGAGAAAGTTCCTTCTCGCGCTCCTTATCCAGATAAACGTAGAATCATGTTAGGACTCCTCCAGATTTGAACATGCGACCATAATGATATCACTAATATGGTAAAGTATGTGGGCTTTACGTCTCGTCGATTACTAGGTTATTAGAGGCAGTGACGTACAATTTTGTACAATGATATGAGCTGGAAGAGCAGTCGGCTACGGTCTTTGTTAAGGAACCATCCCAGCATTCGGCAGGAGATATTTCGGGAAACCATGTAAAACCGAAATCAGAATGGCCGAAGCCGGGGCTCGAACCCGGCTCCTCCCGAATGCGAGTCGAACATGTTACCGTTACGTCACCTCGCGTGTTAGTATTACAAAGAAAATGAGGATATCTGTGGAGCGCAATATATGCCTTAATCCGTGTTATGTTGTCACATAGTGCACGTAAAACTTCTTCGTATATCATTTTGCCACTTACATTTTCGTCTCCAACTTAAGGTCGGTTGCAGAGTCATGGGAGGAAAATCTTGAGGTAAAGGTGAATCCAAGGAGGACTTGAATAAAATCGGAGAATTTTTCGTTTGCGTTGCACAGTCAGGAAAGTGAGATATCGCAGTTGAAGTGAAGTGTTACCACAATATTTATAAAAAAATTTCCTTCATGTATAGACTTGCGAATGTATCTAAAATGTATATTATTTTCCATTCATAACGCACAAAACTTACATGACGGCGATTTTATTATTTGTGCTTAATGTTTCGCATACTGTAGAGCTGAAAAACTGCTTCCATTAAAAAAATCCGTCATCGTTTCCCTGTAAAATGTACAACGAATATAAATTATGTCGTATATGCCAGTGCAGTCTTTTATTTGCATCATGGTTATGTCTGTCTAAAATATTACCAATAAATTCGAAATGAGAATATTATTCTCTCCCATGTGGTATTCTAACCTCTAACCGCCATGATTGATTTGCAGCTTGAGAAAATCTTAAGCTTAAGGAAGGTCTGACGACATATTAAGAATTCTTAAAATTTTCCTCAGATTTCACTCACTTTTCGTCTGTGCAATGAAAATTTCTCACATTTCACTCAGAGAGAGGCCTACGATTTTAATCAATACGACCGTGCAATCGGCCTTAGCCCAGGATTCGCGTGGTTGTGTTATTATACGGCCGTTTGTTGACATTCTGTATGCTAATTTAGTTGTCACGTCTAAAGTGAAATCTCATTGCAAAGTACACGAAGGGATCTTGAAATTGTACACTTAATACTGGAAATACTTTGCACTGAACAATTATTAAACGGGATGCTCTCTGTAGGAGTTTCAGTTAATTTACTTTATAAGAGAAAATACTTTAAATTGAAGTACTTTATACCAAGTGTATTACGAGAGCATTAGAGTGTCCTCTGTTTACCACGAATGACGTATTGCGAAACTGAAACTATGGGAGCCGCCTGCTCGGAGTGGTTTTTGCGCGTTGGAGACATAAAGGTGTTTGAGCTATAAGGACGACCTTCACACTAGTATGAAATGCCGCATCGTCACTACGTACCAACCACTAAACTACCGTGAAAGCTTTCCGCCGAGCCGTGTTTTACTATGGTGACCATATAATGTTATTGGTACTGAGCGAGATGTCGTAATGGTGGTAATACGTTGTACTAGCATTCGGAGGACACGAGTCCGACTAACGGCTCCAACCATCCTGATCTTTGCTTTTCTTTGGTTTCCAGAAATCGCTAGAGTTAATTGCTACGATGATTCCTTGACGAACGCCACTGCCCATCCCTCTCTCAGTTCATGTACTTGTGCACAGTTTGATAATTTTCTATAGTTATTGACTGTAAAAGAATTCTTTAAGTCGATAATTAGCAAAAATTATTTTCTGTATGGCAATTAAGCTGTATAGTAAAAACGATTTCCAACAAATCTACGCAGTTGTGTGACGATATATGTTCACTTCCAGGATGTAAAAATAATAGTACTGTAAAAAAACGTAAATAGGAACTCCAGGCATAAAGGCCTTGGTCTTTCATTTTTTTCAAACAATTACAAATAACTGTAATATTTTTTTTTTAACCACATGCTTTGAAAATTTTTGAGACTATGTACAGTCTTACGAGGCACATTATTGCCAGAGCGTTTTTTAAATTACTGTACCGTTTGCCAGAAAACAAATATTTTGCTTTATTTTGATTACAAAATATGTGATGTTTCAGGGGCAAAAATCTAAAACTCCGTTTGATGTATTGCAACAGAAAAATTCAGATACAAACGATGATATATAAGCCTTAAAACTGTAAGAACTAATTTTTTATATATGTATTAATTTGCGTTTAAAAATATTTTCGAAACCACTGCAACACTAAAGAGCGAGGCCTTAAGACCTGTTACGCATATTTATTGTTTGAAAACTTTTATGTAAAACTTATATGTTGAGAAGTAATTTATTATATAGTCCATGCCACGAACGTGCACATTTATTTGCACTTAGCTCCGCTGGTAAAGTTATCTCTACTCTGCTGTTTTTCATCGTTTGGTTTCCAGAAATGTCATTCTTCTTACATCGTTTCAACTTCAATAGTCGATTCAGTAATTAAAACAGTGTTTTACAAGACTAAAGTATTTTGTTTAATTTTGTAATTACGTTTACCAGCTGCCTGTAAAAAAAAGTGCACTATATTCGTCGGATAGACTATAACAATGGTTTCTTACTTCAATTCCGTGGCCCAGAAGTGTCATAGCTGACAGGGGAGGTAATATTATGTTCCGTATAACTTGAGTTAAATTAGTACAGTTCTGGGTATGCATTAATGTTTACACCATGTCATGTCACAGAAGGCACGACAAAATTAAAGGAACTTACGGTGGAATGGACATCTCAGATTAATTTTAGTACCGTAAAACAGGTTAACTTCGAAACATACTATTTCAGTACTTTTTTATTTCCTTTGCTGTGTCAGTTGGAAATAAAATTTAATTAATTGTCATGCAGACATTCATTGGTGTAATTTTCTCCAAGTAATTTTTTTTTCTGTTCAAGTGTGCCGTGTATAGGAAAAAAAATTAGAAGTGTTCCAAGCTGCCCCGTTTTACGGAACTTAGAAATGACGTGATGACTGATGTTGCATTAAACTGTAAGGTAGCTATAGGAAACAGACCAGCAGTATGCTGTGCGCCGGTGTAAACCTGTTCCCGCGTATGGGGCGGACGGTGTGACGGTGTGTCGTGTGTGCAGTGACGAAGCTGAGGGAGCACTGGGACGAGACGAACGCCAAGGTGATGCAGCGCAAGACGCAGCTGGACGCCATGTTGACGGACAGCCAGCGCTACGAGGCCAAGCGGCAGGAGGTGGAAGCGTGGCTGGGGCGCATGGAGACTCGGCTGGAGCGCATGGGTGCCGTCGGCCACACCGCTGACGTGCTGGAGGCGCAGCTACGCGAGCAGAAGGTATGTACTTTACTCACATACCGCTATACTGTACTAAGTTCTTCAGTAGCCACCGCCGTGAGCATTTAGGATTTTAGATCCTGTGTCGGGAATTCTGCACGTTTCGTGTTTGGGATGTCCTGGAAGTTTGTTCGGTTTAATAGCGTGCCGTGATTATTTATATTGCTTCTAGTTATTGAACTTAGTTTTCTAGTGTTGGTTCTTACTTTTGGTAGGTGAAAACTGTGGGCCATTAATTAAGTAAAAAAAATACTATGCGATACAATATTAATGTCAACCAAGGCTGCCAGATTGTATAGTTCCATACAAAATCGGTATAATTTGCTGTCTCGAACGTATGTAACATGCATCGAATGTTTTTTTCATGCAATTGCGATGTTGTATAATGATGATTTCATCTGCATTCATCGTCATCAGTTTTGGACCTGTATGATTGCAAACTTGCTACTGCGACTTTAATTATTTGTAATTTTTATATCATTAAAAAAAATGCACTGTGTTTTGCTTGAATCATTATGTTTCGCTGCTTTGCATAATCACGAAAATTTTTTGTATAATTTCAAGATCCCAATTCTATCATCTAAAATATACTGCCAACAGCACAGCACTGATATCAACCATACTACAATACAGGACGATAATAGACAAGACCTCTTTTTTAACACTAGAGGCAGAGACGACTTTAGTGTAGCAGTACATAAGACGCCATAGACTCTATATCCGGCTATATTTTTATTTTATATTCAGGGACATGCCAGCTATGTTATGAGTTGGGAAGGGGGAAGGTGAGACAAAGTTTTGATTTTTTATGGGGGTAGCTATTTACTAAAAATATATAATGAATAAAAAAAAACTAACTCTCTTGTAATGTGATTTGATCGACACTTTGGCCGTGTTCGATTTCGGTGCAATGTGCCCTTGATAACTTTCCCATGAGATCTAGGCCCTTGTTCCTTCAGGCTCTACTACGATTGATTTAGCGCAGAGATTAGCACAGGCACAGAAAGTTCAATCCAAGGTTTTTTGTGGGACGCGCGACAATTACAAATAGCACGCGCACAGCAAAATGGCACAGTATTACCACACAGAAAGGTGGGCAATATCCAATATTCCTGTGCGCCGTGCGTAGCCAGTCAGAACATGGATACCACCTGGTTCAAAAGAAAATAAACGCTGATGAAAATGGAAACTAATTTGACTAACATTTGTACAAATTCGCGCCGAAGTTAGTAAATTGATTTGGTCGAAATGAAGTAGTTTTCAAGGTTTATAACAGTTACTGAACATTTTTTATAGATAAGTTCACTCGATTTTGTATTATAAAATAAACAAAAAAAAGTTTTCTTCGAAAGGCGGTAACACTAAAAACATTCCAAATCAGTGATACCAACACACACGTGTAATATTTACCAGTGTAGCTTATTTTCGTTTTAATAACAACATCCGCTGTTTCTGTGCGTGTGCTGTTTCAATTGTAGTTTGCAGCTATGTGCTGTTCGCGTGTTCTGTGTTGTGCGTGTGCTGTTTTCTGTGCTAAATCAATTGTAGCAGGGCCTTTCATGAAGCAAATTGCATTTTGTGAATTCGGATCCTGGGCTCTGGAAGGGTAAGTGGCTAGTGCCCTTGGCCGAAGAGGACATTCTAGGGTGCAAATGAACCCTTGCTTTACATTCGGACAGCGGCATGTGTGGCACTTCCGCGATGCTTTTTTTAAAGGGCGGTCAAATCGAACACGGTGTTTGAGTGTGATCGTCTACAGTATCTCCTACAAGTAAACCAATGCCATTGTGAAATATGTAAATGTTAATAAGGACGGAGTGCCAAGAGATCAGAGGTTTAATTGGGGAGGGGAGGGGTTGTTTGTCCTCCTTTCCACCACTGTTGGCACGTCGGCTGTCCCTGTTGGCATGGGTCTGTTTTTGTCTGCAAGTGATATAATAAGCGCCACCTTACGGTAGTCAAATGCAACCCCACGTTTATGGTAACGCAGAGCCCTAAAGATGATATTTGCTGAAATAGGAAGCATACATTGCAGAGTGTGTAATTAACGTAGCCTAGTAAATCATACGTTACCCTTACGTATCTACCGTGAGATGGCACTTGGCGTTAGCGAAAATGCACTCGGTAGCTCGGGTGTAAAGTTCAAACTCTGGTTGTTTAAAAAATAATTCAAAGGCGGTTATATAAAATAATCTGCAGGTGGTTACATATGGTACGGAAGTTACTCTGTCACGTGACCAGGATTTCTTGATCTTTATCAACTCGTGACTTATTGAACTCTTGAAATCTCTGCTTGGGTATACTGTTTGACCACTACAAGCTGAAATTGTACCCTATCCACGCAAACCTAGTAACTTTCAGCCGGCCTCCGTAGTGTAGTTCGTTCGGCGGCGATCTATGGTGCGAGAGGTCATGGGTTTGAATCCCGACTCGGGCATGGAGGTAGTGTTGTTCCTTCTTCTAACGTCAATTTCCCTAGCTTGTTAGACCTCGTTGTTAGAGGGCCGTAAAACCCTCTCACCTAGTAACTTACCGTAACTGCAGCATGTGAAGTTTCCGTACGTTCGAAAAGTGAACTGAGCTAGTTCCTTGCATTCGTTCGATCATAACCTTGCTAACATGTGGTGCAGATTACTGTACGTAGACGCCTTAAGGCGGCTAAGGGTTTGAACTTAGTTGTTCGGAATTCAAATGCATTACGTTCGCGAGGTTCTTTAGAAGTAAAAATGTGTGAAGTTAAATCTTGACACTAAAATCAACGCTATTATAAAGTACATTTTTCATATCACCAACTTTTACAGCTGTTAAATTATAATTTAATGAATATTAAATTGTTATTAAATAATACTGTTAGTGCTTACAGCCTCTCTGAACACTGCCATTATATCTCGCCAAATAATTACCTCTGTGATAGTTTCCCTATACTGCATTTGACAGTAAACACACAAATATGAGCAAAAGATAGCTTCATATACTGTCGAAATTGCCTGGATTAGACATGGAGGGATTAAAGTAACCACAAACCTAGCACAGGAAGCCTATGACTTAAACGAACCTATAAAAAAAAAACGACAGTAGGGTTAAACCTTTCTACGCCTTTTGTACCCCTAACGTAAATTTCACGATCAGTGCTTCCTAGACTCTGATTTTATAAGTATATGAATATACACACATGCCAGTTCATTCCGATGATGGCACCAGAAGTGTTTTTTTAAACCATGATCTCTGAACAGCCTTCCACAAGATACAGGATGTATTCTAAGCCAACATTTTACTGTGTACAAGAGGAGAGTCATTGCTTAGAATGCTTGGTGACACACTAACTCCCTGCGTCCGTGTCCGAACTAATTAGTTATGGGGTCTGTTTACAATTTCACATTATTTTGATCGAAGAATAACGATGAACTGTGATAATGGTCAATTGTAATCTGTACTCCTTAATTATTGATGTAAATGCATTGTCAGATACATAAAACGACATACTGTTAATTGGTGTTAAGTTGACCATTGGGGTGAAGTTGACCGAAAATATTTTTAATAAATGTATGTTAATGCTTGAAAGTAATAATTTTTATGATCTTCTGGAACATCAAACGAATGATTAGCAGTTATGATTAGCTTCAAAACACAATATAAATTAATCATGCTATTAAGTATAAAGTTATTTGATTTTTTGTTTTAGCAATACCCCCGTGATGAACTTTACCACAATTAACGGTACCTTACATTAACCTATCACAATGTAAGTTAATAAGTTCATAATTAGGACCCTGGGGAACTTTATTTATATTGTCACGGACCTTATAGGGGAATAATTCTGGAATAGAACCAGAATAAATAAAAAACATAAGTGGCCTAATTTCAGGGGCAAACGTGTAGCTTAACATAAATATCAGAGACAAAACAAAACAACAGGAGACTGCTCGCTTATATAAATTGTGCAAGAGGATACCAAGAAGGATCGTGAAGGTAACGCACTCGGTGAGGAGTACGTGTATTTTCCTGATGTAGCACCTGAAATAAAAAAAAAATGATTAGACAACTTAACACTAGGCTGGGGCAAGATACGTTAATGAAAACTGAATTAAAACACGTACAGCTTCATTGAAAGAGTACAATTTTTAAAAGAAAGTAAGACATTTATAACAGTTATCACAGAGAAGGGAATCTGACAAAAGAATGACTAGAAAAGTAACTAAAATTTAAGATTGGTTTAAACATTTTAAAGTTCTGACATTTATCAGTTAACAATTTTTTGAACCTAATAAAACATTACAAAGTTTTCAAAAGTAAAGTACAAGTTATGCATTATTTAACACCACAGGTTAAAAGCAAACATTATGACATTAATTTTTTTATTTACAAATTACTTTTATATTTTGTACGAGTGTGTGTGGGTGTGTGTAGGTGTTCAGACTGAGACTCGTGCTCTCTCCCGGTTTAATTTCTCACGACTAATAAATTCAAATCTTAACGATACCTTTAACTTTTTACTTTACCAATAACGTTAACATTAACTTTAACTTACATTTATACCGTCTATCCTGAACTGTACCGTCTGCCTTAAAACACTACAGAACTTATCGGTAACATATCGCTATAGCCTCGACAGGCGGAATATTTAAGATTTGTGACGTCGGTCTTCTACGGCCAGGGCGTCCAAACCTCAGCTCCCGGCCAAGCCCTTGGAAGCAGGTTTCTCTGCCGACGCCAACACTACAGTTTTCACTAATTCCTCGCTAATCGAGTGCAACACCGGTTGCCATCTCAAGGCTGACGTTTCACGACATGAATATACATTTTCAACAGCCTGAGGTTCCCGTCAGGCCTCCGGTCCCGACAACACATCTGTTCCCAGCAGACGACAAAAAATGGACTCCCCAATAATGGCGTCCAACTGCCCCGTCGACGCGAACCTCTGGAACTCTAATTTCTAGGAGTGCCAGCTGTAGATGTGTTTGTTTTCTACATGCACTTCCCCAGTTCCGGCACAGTACGCGATTTCTCAAAGCTGGAGACTCACATTGTGCCCAATATGATTTGGTTGAAGTGCATTGATTAGATAGCTCAGCCTTTTCTGCTCTCTGGGTGCTGGCCCTTTTCCTTCCATTCTAATGTTGGCCTAAGACCAGGGCAATTTCTCTGATCTTCACCAATATTTTCATCACTCCCGGGGACAGGTTCATTGTCAGTTGTGAACTCTTGGATTCTTGTTCTCTGAGTTGTTGGTGTCTTCCCAGTCTTCCATTCTTGGCGCTCACTTTGAAAGCACATTGCCTCGAAAGGCCTCCTGGACAGTGTATTAGCATTGTTGTGTAAGCGACCAAGTATGTTCTGTATTTCAAAATCATACTCTTGGAGGTGCTGCATCCCACGGAACTATCTGTTCTTCTGGATTTATGAAATTCAGTAACCGACACAAAATGCCTTCCATATAATTAATGGTGAAAGTGACCCCCTTAACCATTGCCAGAAGCTCCCTGCGGGGTTACACCATAATTTCTTTCTGGTTTATGTAACAATTTGCTGAAATGCACTAATGGCCTTTCCTTCCTATCGTGGATCTGTGACAACACTTCAGCAACCCCAACATCACTCGCATCTGTCTATAAGACTTAAGTTAAAATTCTAAAAACCCCCAACTCACAGGATACTAAATTTCAAATCGATCACACCAGTAGAATTGCTCACAATATAAAAAAATTATATATATATATATATATATATATATATATATATATATATATATATATATATATATATATATATATATATAGAGAGAGAGAGAGAGAGAGAGAGAGAGAGAGAGATAAAAGAGCTGATGATTTTTAAAGAGCTGAACAGATTTCTTCAAATCATAGCTAAGAACACTCTCGATCTGATCAGCTTTCAAACAAAAAAAAAAGTATCAAAATAGGTCCATTCGTTTAGGAGATACAATGCCACAGACACATCAAATTTATAACACCCCTCTTTTTGCGTCGGGCGTTAAAAATGAACTCGCCATGAGTACTAGGATAGCGTAGGGCAGGAGGTGAAACATTTAATTTAATTTTCTAAACAAGGACTCACATTCAGTGGTCCAGAGAAATTTTATTTTGGTCTTGGTTAAATAATGTAACGGCTTTGCTATTATGGCACACAGCTAATACGCACACAGCCCCAGGAAACTTTTCTTACTTGAGTCCGATCAGTTGGTTGTGGCCAGTTTCAGATTGATTTTGTCTTCTCTGGATATGTTTATATCCCTTCAGTTTACACTACGTGCTGCAGTAATTTCACTTTTCTTTGAAATATATACACTTTTTGGGCACTAGCTTCAACTAAGCTGCTGTTACCCTCTTAATAACTGAATCAAGACATGTCAGGTGTTCTTCGAATGTCTTCCCTGTGACCACAATGTCATATAAATAAACCTGACAAATATCCAAATGTCGCTGGAGCATTGCATGTTCCAAAATTTATGACCTTGAATTGCCAAGTTTATTTTCCTTACACAGAAAAGGCAATCTTCTCTATCCTCTGGGGTCACTTCACCGCTTTTCATGCCCAAGGTTGAGAACCGTTGGAATCCATTCGGGCTATGCGAAGTGTCATCTAACCGAGGAATTGGATACGAGTCTTTCCTGGTCACATAATTCAGCCACCAGTAACCTACGCAAAATCTTGTTGAACTATCTTTCTTCTTAACCAACACCGTGTGAGATTGACCATGGGCTGGTCGATGGTTCTATCACATCTAAATCCTTAATTTCCTTAAGAATGCCATCAACCGCCTTATATGAAACCAGAGGCAGATGCCTAGGGTTGCTTGATAAGTATGGCGTATCTTATATTACTTCTCCAATAGTTCTGTAAGTCATTTTATCATAGTATGTTTCACAAGGCCCTCCCTTAAGACATTAGACTCAGTTGTGTTTATCTGGGAAACCTGCTTACACAAACCAATCATGGCCCCTTCCTCAAGACGAGTTGGCTTGTCAGTCTTGTTATCATTCTAACAGGGAAGTTATCGAAGCTTGATAAAACCAAAGTTCTTGCTATAAGTACTCCATCAGGGAGGTTACTCACTCTTCTCACAGGCTCAATTTATCCTAAGCACCTCGCAAATGTTCCTACACAAGGCCCTAGTATCACAATTTCACAAGAAGCTGGCAACACAGTGGTCTGACAACAAACTGCTGGACAGCTGACTGGTGATAATTCTCGTCGTAGTATCAGTACCAACTCTGTTTCACCTACTCTCGAGACTCCCAGTCTGAGTGTCAATGCAACATCCTAGTTGTGCAGGTGGCTGCTGTGGTGCCACAAAGGGTAACACGAGCTGTACAGTGCACATGGAAGTCCTCCAGTTCTGCCGCATCTGTATCTTCTTATAACTGCTCGCAAGATACTTACGGCTCGCAACAAAATGTTGAATGTTAAGGGCGCAGTCTATCGCAATTGTCATCACCATTTATATATTTTTTATTTGTACCAGATTTTTTTTCTTATTTTAGACACAAAATGTGACTAAATTTGGTTCTTGTGAAAATTTTTTATCTCTCATAGTTTTCGCGTAATGGCTTGTTAGTCATATTTTTGTATGTTTCCATTTTAACGACTACACTAAAACCAACTGATATACCAAACTCAAAAAAATCACAGTGGATAAAGACATTGCAGGCTACAATGACATGCTCATAAAATTAAAGAATAAAAATTATTTGAATTTTAAAAAAATTGCTGAAACTGAAAAAAAAATTTAAAAAGTTCAATAATTTGTTATAAAATACAAATAATGTTTATTCTTTAATTTTAAGCTGTCAATGTGTGCAAGCTGCACATCTGAAATGTTAACTTAACCTATGTTTTGTTTTTTTACAGTCATACCATGCTGAGCTTCATCAGTATAAGCACCACATAGAGTTGTTCAACCAGCTCACGCAGAAACTGATAGCCGTGTACCAGCAGGACGACACTTCAAGAGTGAAGAAGATGACGGAGGCCATCAACCAGCGGTACAACAGCCTGAATACCAGGTACTTATCTCCATAAAGAAAATCCATTTTTCTCGTGTCACAAGTTGTCTCTGTCATCAATTATTTGTTTTTCGGTGCAACTGATAATACAGATAAATAAAACCATTTAAAGGTGTTCATAATTAATAAGTTTTCCTGCTTGTTAAACTCCACAGTTTTGTATGTTTTCTATTTACATATCTGTAATTTGACTCTTCAGAAGTTTTCGTAGATAAAAGGACTAACATTTTTATTCTTTATAGTAATATCTTAAGAGCGTTCAAGTGGGGAAAACTCATAATTTTATATTTGTGTAAAATAGGATAGTTTTGTTGGCATTAGTTGAGAGTACATTTAGGTCTTACGAAAAAAAGTTAGCATAGCCAGTTTTCCCATAATGGCATTTCAGTTTCTTCATACAAATCTTAAAAACTAGTAAACATATTGAAATGAATAAAATCACATAAAAACTACATGCCATGGTCTACGGCTTGAAGTATATAAAAACCTATTATAAAATATTTTTGTATTTAAAATAAATTTGTAAAATATAAAAAAAATTAACAAATTTTTAAAAAAAATTTGTAACACAAACATTTTTTTTTTTGTAATTAGTTTTTATAAGCTTCAAGTCTAAGATCATCGTGTAGTTTTGATTTTTTTACTAATATTTTATTATGTTTATTGGTTTCCAAGTTTTGTGTGAAGTAAAAATATGCAAATTTTGACTTTGAAATGCCCTAATAGGAAAACTGGCTAAGCTAATTTTTTTTCTAAAAGGAAAATATAGAACATATACTCCCAAGTAACGCCTTTAAAACTAACATTAATTCATACAAATATAAAACTACAATTTTTCCCCACTAGAACACCCTTAAGGGCTCTGTCTTCTTGAGATCCCTGGCAAGAGCAAGGATAGTTATGTAATTATACATATTCTGTGGTGCCCTGTTACCTTCCACGGCATCACTTTTGGACCAAACCCATTTTTCTTAATAGAGATGTAAAAATATTGCTATATAAATAAACATGTGTAAAAAGTGGTTGTTTTGATTGATTCTTTGGAAGAAAAAGTACTTTTTGTTAATAGTTTTCTGTATTGAAACAACTGCCTAGCACCAAGATAAAGAAAACAGTTTGTAGTGATACCTTTATGTATGTTTTACATGTGGCTAGACCCATTTACTTACGTATGATTGCTTAGCCTTGTTTTTTCCAGATCTCCGGGGTAGACCTCAACTTTAATAGAGTTTTACTGTATTTCTTAATATGCTGATGTACTTTGAGTTCTGGTGCATGCAGTCATCCACTACAGAAATTTTCCCTGAGATTTGAAATTATTTATAACTACTATTTAGATGCAGTTTTGAAAGGGACAGTTTTAGTCAAACACAAAGATCAGATCTGCTAAAACTTTGACACTGAAGTTTTCTTTCTTTTGATTATTATGAACTGTGTAGTCTATAGTCTAACATAATATTTGTCACATATAGTGAATGAGATTTCTTTTTTGCTAATTGTCACGATCTTATTATTTTTTATAGTTGATATTTTGCATTTTATTTTTCATCATAATTGCATTACATGTGAACCAATGCATTTGCTCTGAATGTGCACTTATATACAAATTGTGTATACCATTAAGCTCATTGCAGGAAAATTATTTGAAAGTTTTTAAATCTGCATACACAGTATTTACCTTCAGTGATTTTTGTTGAATGATCTGTTTTCAGTGAATATTAGTCACTATTAATTTTAAACTATACTGTTTTAAGTTTCAATACTTTAGTTTCTTTTGCGACACATTGAACTGTTGTCTACTGTTCTAGTATTCATGGCAGTATAAATGTCACATGTGTTCCAAACAGTTAAGTAAGCAATTTGAAATTTATCTGTCAAGTCCTGAAGAAGTTATGGGAGCAGACCCAGGGAAAGCATGTGGCTTTCTTTTGCTTTCATATTTTGAGGATATTATGTGTGTGTTAAAAGTAACATGTTTCTTGCTTGTATCAGAGTTAACTTAGCGACAAGCATACTTACTACAGTGTCAGTTCTGTATACAAATCTTTCTCTTTCTTGGTTGTGTAACAATGAGTTTTCTATTCAGTTAGCTTTACTTGATCATCAAGTTATTTGCATTAACGTGTCGAAGGTATTGTATTGACGTGTCGAAGGTATTGTATTAATATATAAAAGTGGTAGTGATGTACACAACAGAGGGGTCAGCCAAGTGTCCCCTCCTAGTCTCTCCTACTCAATCCTGCTCTCATCTCCTCGTGGTGTACTCTGGGGCCTGAGCAACCTGATGGAGGTTGGGTTTAAATCCCAGTGAAAGTCTGGTCAGGTGCAAACGGGAGACAGGAGTCTAGTCAGGCCCTAAACCAACAAGCTTAGTAAAGGGTGTAGCCAGACAGGGATTAGCATGGAAGGTTGGAACTTTAGGGCTGGCTGCGGATGAACGAAAGTCGCCAACGGCAGCACCCACAGCTTTGGTTAGTAGAGGTTACGGCCAGCTGAATGCACTTACATCTGAGCCTGTAGGTGGCAGCTACACCACATAGGTGTAGGTTATGATAGGTCTAGTAAGCCAGTAATCAAAATTTACATCCACTCCAGACGGAAGGGGGCCGCGGTGTCCGATTGGTCAGATCGCTCTGCGTCCGTCCGTCAAGGCGATCCAGGTTTTTTCCCCAGCGAATTCAGCCCGGATTTTTCGCATGTGGGAAATGTGGTGCACATTGCTGTTGGCCAGCGGGTTTTCACGGGGATCTCCAGTTTCCCCCGCCATTCTCTTTCCATCATTTCTCCATTGTAGGGCTTCATTAATGTCATTCATCAAGATAAGCAGATTCCTATGGGCGTCCAGTCAACAATCTGCACTGGGGGGTACGATACCCTGCCCTCCGGTACCCTCCCCATGTGCTTTTTATTTATAAAACCAGACGGACAATGAAAAACAACAACAAAAGCTACATCCGAAAATATTATTTACAGTCGGGTAAGACAGAGGAGGAAAGAGGAAAGGCAACAGGTGAGACGAGGAAAAGGAGTTATGTAAGAAATCCTTTAAGAAATTACTGAACCGTGTAAAAGTAACAGAAGACATGGGCGAGAAATAAGAACTGTTGGTGCTCGATAGGCATGATTAAGATATCTCATGGAGGGAGGTGGATTTATCACTAAAGACTGTGATGAAAGGTAAATCCCTGGGTATGGATCCACTGATGGTAAGGCATGATAATAGCAGCAGGGGCAATTGGAATACGGTGGTTATATAGAGTACTGAGGGTGATATGGATGGAGAAGAGAATTAATTCAAGAGGACAGGCAGAAGGGAAATACAGTGCCCATATTTAAGAAAGGGATGGAAGAGGAATTGCTACTCTGATGTGCCACTGTACAAATATCTATGAGAAAATCTAAGAGAGAAAGATAAGGTAACGAAAGGAAGGTAAATAGCAGAAGGAACAGCATGTCTTCAGGAATGGCAGATCAGCAGTTGACGTGATTTTTGCAGTATGAGTGCTGATTGAGAAGAGATGAGAGTATAGTAAGAATATGATAATGGTATGACTGTGGCGGTGTACAATTTGGGACGGTCTGAGGGAGAAAGGAGTAGGAGAAGATGTATTAATTATTAGAGTATGTATGTGTGAATGAGTGAATGTGTGTGTGTGTTTGTGTTGTGTTGTGGTTGTGTTTGTGGTGGTGATTGTGGTTGTTGTTGTTGTTGTGATATGGAAAGGATCATATATGAAGTGGAAGAAAGATTAGGGGCACACAATTTGAAGGCTATGGTGTTTTCAGATGACTTACTGGTGTGGGGTGAAACTGAGGATGAAATACAGATGTTTGGGCAAGTGAAGTGGGAAAATTCAGAATGCAGTTCAGTGCTAAAAGTGTAAAGTGATGGTTGTAAGGAGAAATGGGAACAGAGCAAAGGTAAAGGAGAAGTTCAATGGAATGGATGTGAACCTGGTTGATAGCTTTAAGTATTTAGGTAGCATATTGGATAGTAAAGGAGGGTAACAAGGAGGATATAGTAGGAAGAGGAAAGCAAGGTGATGCTTTCTGTAGATGTATGAATAATCTATTATGCCAGAAGGATGTACCACTGAAGTGCAAGAAAGTTCTATAGAGGTCATAATTTGTACCCATTGTCATGTATGGATTGTAAATGTGGGTGCTGGACAGAAGAAAAGAAGATAAGTGGAGGTGATGAAGTTTCCTAGGAGTATGATGGCTGTCACCAAAAGAGACAAGTTGAGAAATTAAGTGCTAGGAGAAAGAATTCAGGTCCAGGGAATCCCAGATATTATAGAGGAAGCACAGAGGTGGTATGGCTATATGAGCAGTGAGAGCGCTGGGTGAGAATTACAAGGTTCTAAGTGCCAAAATTTACGAAAATGAAATATTACTTTTAGTAGGTTCTTTCTAACAGTCTGTACATCCTGACTGGTTAATTAATTCCGCACTAATTAATCAGGAATAAACAAGGCAGTCAGAATATTCATACAGTATTATCACATGGAACTACGTAGTACTAATATTTCAATTCTGTGAATTCTGGCACTTACAACCTTGTAATTCTCACCCAGCAAGAGGTTGCCAAGGAAAATGTTGAAGTTTAAGTATAGTGGAAGAAGACGTAAGGGAAAACTGAGAAGACATGGGAGGAGCAGTTGGAGGGAGTGGAAAGAAGAGGAGATTACTGAGAAAGAGTAAAAGAGGAAGGGGAAGGAGTGGTGGGAGATAGAGTAAAATGGAGGCATTTTAGCAGGCTGACCTGGTCACAGGCTGGAAGCAGCATCGAATGATAACTATATCAATCAAATTGTAAGCGAAACTGTAACAAGGCACCTTTCAATCGCAGAGTCACTGCTATTTTTCTGGCATTTCGAGATTTTTTTCTTTCTTTTACAGTTGAGTAAAGCAAGACACTTTTACAGTTTAAAACAGACTTTTCTTACTAACAAATATGGAAGAAAGTGTTTCATAAATATTTCAATAGAAAACCTCGTACTTTAATTACGGTTTTTTTTTGTATGAGCAAGAAACTACTTTAGTAAAACATGCAATTATACCATCAGACTATTAAAAAAACAAAGCTACAATTCTTCTATTACCAACTATGTTTTTTAGTGTGCATAAAGCCAGCATAAAGTTATATTATGTACCTTGAGAAAGTAACATTGTACGAATCAAATAATTTTTTTTTTCTGTAAGGATACAGCCAAATCCAGGGGTAGGGTTCCCATTTACAACAAACTATATATCATTAACTTGTATAGCTTTATAGTAAAAATTTTATTTGAGGCATAAGATATTGCAAACTGTGGAGTAAATATACATGTACTAGTTCGTACTTTAAATTGTTCAGCTATAACTTTCTATTTCATAGCCAAAAACAGTCTGCTGAAATTGTTTACAGTGTCCATTATTCACACTGTTAGTCCTAAACAACATTTGCAGTGCTACTTCAATGAAATATTATTAGAATGTAAATTTACAGTCAAGTAGTGGTTACATTACAATGAAACATAATTTTCAAGTGAAGGTATCTTTGAATATTTTCTTGGAGCTTGATTTATTTTCTTCTGACTGGAACATAAGAATAAAAAATCTTTTTTAGGCTGGCATTTCCATAATTTTGCTAGTCATTGTAAGCTAAAATTAAATTATGAAATCTTTAGTTATATTCACTGTGTCTATAGCTATGAATGTATGTTTCCAACAGTGTGGATAAAATTAATTAAGGAGTTTTGGTAATTAATTTTCTTATAGCACCTATTATAACATTTTAGCTGTTTCCAGTTTAAAATTTACTTTAAGCAATCAGTGATTACTTTTGAAACAACTAGCTTAGACAGGTAGGTAGTTTTATTATCAAGTTAAATTACCGTACGGACTAACAAAGGTATTTGTGGCACAAAATCCATTAAATTAACCATTGTGAATGCAAATTAAGTGCTCCATGTTCAGGTTGTTCAAATAGAGTGAGCACTTCATTAAACACTAATGTAACATTTTATTCACACTTTAGATGGTAGGTTTTTAAAGATTTGATATGTATACTCTTTGTTTTAACAATCACATGATAATTTTGTAAATAATTAGGGGTGTAAGGATCAAAATTAACTGCAGTACTAAGTTGTATCTTAAGAAGAGCACACTTGAGCGTGGATATGGATCAGAACGGAGTTTAATGATCCATGTCTCACGTCTGCTACAGCATCATCAACCGAGGCAAGCTGCTGCACTCTGCCATGAACTCCCTGCACAACTTTGACCGATCGCTGGACAAGTTTCTTGCCTGGCTGTCGGAGGCAGAGAGCTCCCTGGAGTGTGTGGAGGCGGAGGCTGACCGGCTGGGCGGTCGCAGGGACCAAGGGGTGCTACGGCAACCACTCCATCAGCTCAAGGTATGTGTGAAAAATATATTTGAAAGAGAAAAAGTGGTGGGAATAGACAGACACACAAATTAAAGTACAAATGTGATAATGTAATGTGTGGAGATTATTCAAAGAACCCATTACACCTATGGAATGTTGCTTGGGTTAAAATACTTAAAGGTACCATAATGTAAAACTGTATATTATATAATTGTATTACAGTATGTATATTATAAAATCATTTTAAAATTTAACAAATTAAATAGACTGAAAGTTGAGGTACTTACAGGCGGGTACTTCTTGATAGTTGCACATATATAAATGGCTGAACAGATTATTGCACTGGTGCCTAGCCAGTGAAACATCGTGCAACCGCATGATAATGTATTTGTCCCTTCAAATATGTGCAACTATCATGAAGTGCCAACTCGTGAGTACCTCAACCGTTTGAATGTTTAATTGGTTAACCTAGCAGCCAAAGCAGGCTTCACATACATTTGAAAAAAAGCCTACGTTATTTGCCATCAGTTAAAGGAAATTCTCGTTGAGCACATGAACTGTGATACATAACATGTCATACGTGTTTTGTTTTAGACAAAACTGCTAAAATTATTGCTAGTATCTAAACATGTCAGAATAAAACTGTCCAAAAAAGTGCCTATATTTTTAAAATTATAGCACACATTTTAAACATATTTGTAACACCTTTGAAATGAATGTAACTGCGTTTTGATAACTGATGTATCGAGAAAAATAACAACCGAACTTGTAAAACAGAAACAGAACAGCATTTGTTTGACTTTACGCCTTAACTTCCACCTTTAAAGATCACATAAATATGTTTTTCAGACATCTTACTGGCAGGTTGTTGGCTAGCCAGTCCCTATACACCAAGCGGAACAAGCTTATCGCTGACGAGAGTACTATAGTTGAATACAAAACTGCAGTGAAATCACTGCATGCCTCTTTTAGTGTTCTGTTCATGAAAACGATATTATTCTTTACGAATTCGCCTGCCACGCCTTCACAGTGTATATCAATGTTGTAGACTATGATTTGACATATATAAAAGCAAAATAAATATGTTTTTATTAAAAAAATTGTTGAAATTTTTAAATTTTCATCGTAAAATTCAACCTTTTTTATTAAATACAAAAAAAATTTTATTAATTTTTTTTCGTTTGTACATGTGTCAAATCATAGCCTATGACATTGTTATACACTGTGAATTTTTTTGGTTTGGTATGTCAGTTGGTTTTAGTGGCTTACATAAAACTGTAAAGTGCAAATTTTGACGTTTACGACTCACTACGCAAAAACTATGAGAGATGCACAAATTTCCTAAGAGGAAGATTTAATATCAATTTGTGTCTTAAATAAGAAAAATATATCTGGTACAGATATAAAAATAAACATAGATGTTGAAAACTGAGGGGAACTGCGCCCTTAGGGTGTCTAGCGAACGACTGGAATATTCAATTGTCGATAAAATCTAAAAGACTAATATTTTTTGCAAAGTAGATATTTTATTAGCGGACGTCTATTTATACAGCACTGAACAGCAGTATTCCTTGCTTTCGAGTAAAAAATTAAAATTGGTATTTAGAAAAATAGGGGGTAGAAACACAAAATCCATAAAATTTTAAAACTGTAATTTTTATAGTTTTTAATATGACAAATCCAGGACTCTATAAAAACCGACTTAAAAAATACTCACATTTTTATTTCAAAATAATTTTATCATCTTTAAACCTATCACGCAAAGATACTTGTATGGAAAAATTATTTGAAATCAAAATTCGAGTAGCCTATTTTTGAAAGTCAGTTAGAGTCCTGGATATTGTCGTATTAAAATTTATAAACTTTCAGTTTTCAACTTTTATTGATTTTGTGGTTTTTAGCCCTTATTTTTCTAAATGCCAATTTTTATTTTTTACTGAAAAGCAAAGCATACTACTGTCCAGTGCTATATAAATATAGGTTCATAGATAAAATGTCTACGCGGCAAGAAAACTTCACTGAAATAAGATGAGTAGTTTAGATTTTATCAACGATTGAATATTCCAGTCGTTAGCATTTACATCTTTAGGAGAAGATATCCTTAAAATTTTATGTTTATAGGGCTAATCAGTTTGGATTAGGCATTTTTGAGTGGATGAGGACATTCTCTTAGTTTACATATTTTAGTTGGCCTCATTGATGATTCGATGGTGTCAGTTGAATTAAAAATACAACGTTTGAAATTATTGAAAAAAACTTGCGTGTATGACTAGAAGTTGAAACTGTTCTACCGCTACCTAATTTAGCAGTCTTACTCACCCAATTCTAGTAACCGAGATTAGTGAGTTCTTTGAGTGACATTTCACAACTTAGGCCTAATCACCAGACAAATTACATAAGAAACTTTACATGACCTCATCGGCTCTACCTCTGAAAATTCATCAAGCTCAACAACTCAAATAAAATCGCAAGAAATAATTTGCCGGACTGATTTCGGCAAATTTTTATATATTATGATAAATGTTTAGTTTACAAAATTTTACTGTATCTCGTTTGAGGTTGATTAAGCAATGATTATTTTGACCCGGCAAAGTAACTTTATTTCACTCAAAATATATGATTTTGTAGTTTCTCTAAAACTTTTAACCGGAAAAACAAATATAGTTTTTAAACACTCTACTCCCAATTCTCTATTCTTTCACAAAATGACCTCAGAACTAAAATAAAGTAATATATAGCAAGGCAAAGTTATCCCCACATTGTCAAAATTCCCCGATTTACGGTAAAAATAAGCAACATAATTTTAACTGCTCTTACATCAACGAAGTAATAAATTTTAAACCTTACCGGTACCGTTACACCAGCATCGTCATCATCCCTTCCATCTTGCTTCGGCACTTTGATAAAATATGACAATAGATTACTTCCTTTCTGTTTTTTGTCACACACATCAAAACTTTCGTGCAACATAACTTCACAAAAAAATTAAATTACATTTTAAGCACCGTAAAAACGGCTTGAAAAAGCTAATGTGGCACAGACAGTTACAGCACTGCAGAAGTGATATCTTCAGCGTACAGACTGAGACTAGATTCAGGTCATGCGGATACAAACCTCGGCACGCTGTCTAGTCCCTTGAAGCAGGCAGTTATATTGTTGTTTGAAGGGTGTGGCTCAAGGGGTAGGTAGCGGCTGACCAGCCTGCAGTCCTGCTGTGACAAGAGACAGCTCGCAGAAAAAAAATAAAAAAGTTTACGGGAGAGAGAGAGAGGCTTTGACCCGGAGGTGAATTCTTGCAAATTAGTACAAAATACACCTAATTCCAGATTCCAATGGACCAGACACATTATTATTATTATTATTATTTTAAAAAACCTGCATCATGCATTTGTGAACATTTTAGTAATTAAATTGCCGAAAACTTTCATAAATATATTTATGCAGCATTAGGTTTAAATTTTAAATTGGAGTCTTTCGGTTGCTTGGAAAGGGGGGGGGGGAGGCTGGCCCCCTTGCTGCCCTCTGGATACGCCACTGATGACAGTTAAGTGTGCAGATGTATAGCCACATACAGCTCTTACCCATCCAAATGAAGGCAATAGATCAATCCTTTCTTCTTTCACTAAATATGTCACGCAGATACAAATATTACAAGTAATTATTGTAAGCAGTGCTTACAGTTGCAAAGTGTAACTGTTTACTTTGTCTGTAACATGACAAATCATGTCACTCACAGATACACAGCATTGGCTGTCTCTAAACCTTTTCAGATGTCCTTTACCTCTTAATAGAGGAAATACAGGGATCTTCCTCAGTAACACTATTTGTGTCCCAATTCTTAGCATTTAGTTTACAGAGTTTGGGCAGCACAATTGCATAATTGTACTGAATTTTGGCTGTAAGTTGACATTAAACACAGGTTACCTTTTCTGTACTGTATTATAAATTGCCATGTGATAATTTATTCTCTGTCATTAAATTTGTTTGCGTCATAACTTCATTTGTTAATCAGTGTGAGTTTGGTTTAAGTTTCAATATAATTATGTTTTATTATAAATTTTACTTCAACCTACTTTTTTGCATGTTGTTCTTTGTCAAACATCAAGAAAATCACTAACTGATATGTGTAATTTAATGGAAATTATTTGTACACAAAATTTGGTCTTTTATTACATAATTTCTATTCATTCCACAAGTATTTTTTTTATTTAAAGACATCACTATTATTATTTACAGTTTTGATTATATAGGTAATGTCCAATTGCACAAAGCAGTTTTAAAACTACCGCAAATGTTACAAAAATAAAATATAACACTATGTTATGAACACTTAAAACACTGTGTAAAAATATTTGTAAATAGAAATTTATTTGAATAATATATTATCTGGAGCAAAAATAAGTAAATATTGGAATTTATTAGGAGGCACCATTTTGATTATACATTAGCTGTCTTTATTTCGCAAGTAGTTAGTGCAGAATCTCAGTACATATGTTCTAAACTGTGTAAACTTCAACTCCATGTTAAAATTATTACCAAACAAATTAATGTATACAAAACTTTTATATGCAATTAGATGATAATATATTAAGTTGTTCATATATTTTGGCTTTGTGTGTTAATGTACGTATATAAACAACATATTTGTGCAGACGCACAGTATTGGTTGCACATACCTTACCACTAGGGTAATAGTTCAGCTTTCTGTGTGGCCATTACATTTGATAAAATTGTGTTAGTTTATTTTGCGTATTAGAAAATTATTTTCATCTTAGATCAGGCTACAGGTTGCTATCTTTCTTTTTGTAAACAAGGTTGTATGATTTTCTATGCGTCCATAGTTATTGTGAAGGTAAGCAGCAAACTGTTAACACATAAACTTTGCATGAGAACATCAGTACTGACAACCATGGTATTGAATACATATATTTGGTTCCACTCCAATAATTTACTGCGGCTAGGAACACATTGCATATCTGTAACTGACAGGATGACCTAGGTTCTGCTTGCGTATAGCTGTTTTGTGCTATCAGGGCACATCAGCATTAAGGCCTATTCTTGTTCACTCACCATGTTTCTCATTGCCTGTACACGTAGGGTGCTCAGCTTGTGTACAGTCCTTCCTTTGGTGACTCATCTGAATGTGAATTTAATCTGTGTCACTAGAGGTGGGGTGAGATGAGCTTATTTCTCCGAAAATAATATTTCCACTCCTCCCCCTTAATTTCTTATCCTTCCTTGCCGTATCAATTCCCATAATTTATGCTCAAGGGGTAGGTCTCAGAAAGCAACGGTTTATAAACTTAGGTATAAAAACTTTTAATTGTACATACAGTATTCCATACTATAGTGCCTTATCCAAAAAATTATTTATGTGATTGTAATATGTGGGTGCAACTACAATAATTTTGAGACCACAAACTGATGTTGATCTTCCATAATATATTTTATAATGTACGTATACATATTAATATATAGTTGTTGCAGGTCTGTACCTTTATGTACATTAGATGTAACCTAAGCCGTGTTACAAAGCTGGTTTAACTCATAAAAGTAAAAAGGAAAAATAACTGTGCCCTTACTTTTGAAGTTGAATTACGGTCAGTCAGATTTCCCATATTAGCTACACTACTGTAAAATAACTCTGTATGTAATCTTGTTGAGGCACTTCACCATGTTAACCTTTACAACACGATATTACATTATTAAAATCAAACCATGTTGTGTTTCTGTATTCATGTACCTACAGCGTAAGCAAAATTTGCTATAGGGATGTGCGTGTGACAGAAATTATAAAAAACAATGCATTGTGACAAGTTGGAACAAAAATGCACAAAACAATATTTAAAACAACTTGTGTTTGTAACTACTGTATACTCTGTAGGTTTTAGACTTTGCACAAAACAATTAGTAATGAAAAATTTTACTCGCCATTTCATTCTCTTACCTTAAAGAGTCAGAAATTTGTCCATTATATGTTGGACTAAAGACACATTTTCTACAGCATACCATTACGTATTTATACTCAGTATCACTTCACTTACACTTGCATGTAAATACATTACAATAATAAGACATTTATTTCAGGTCTGCTACTCATCCATCTGACATAGAAAATAATTTTACTTGCCATTCTGTATCAATAACAATATGTGCATGATACCGGCAAGATGTGAGTGGCCCTCATTCACAATGTGATGATGTAGTTATTCAGCTTGCTCAGTATGTAGTAGAGCTAGGCTTCAGAAAGCACAAAGAAAGCACTCATAATGTGATGTTTCTCTGGCTATGACCAGCATGTAAGGTAGGGTAGGAGAGGGAGAGCCATGCGTAGCTTAGCTATAGCACCAAAGCAAGATTATAGGAGCAAAATTACATTAATATAGTCTGTCTTGCTATAAAACATTCATCAGAGCAGTTGATAACATTCTATTAGGAAATTTTTGAAACAGTATTACTTGTAACTGTTTTAAATAAATTACAGTGTAAGATTTGTGGTCGTTTGTTCAGTACTAGACCACAGAATTAATAAGTAGCAACAGAAGCGACAAGACGGGATTTTTATTGTACTCTTTTTTTATTTTGGATTGGCATGGCGTCAGATATTGCAGAAGTTTGGTTATCCTGAAGTTTAGTTGGCCTTATTTTATTATCTCTAAGGAAATGTACACGTAAGTAACGTTACATTTACTATTTCTAAATATGTAAATTAGGTAGTAACGAATTACAGTATTTCTTGAAATATAAGCAGTTGTTTAAACAAATGTCTCAAATTCCATATGGCTTTGTTTACTTTCTCGTACGCCCCGAAGACTGGTACAATAACAATGGTTAAAAAGTTCCATTATGTCGCTTCTAATGGAGTTAGTTACTATCAGAAGTTGAGCCCAAAACTGTCATGTTTACCACTTTTTAAAATTAAGCTAATTTACAAACTAATTAAATATCTCAAGTACTACAAATAATTATATAAACCAATGCCTCTAATCCACATGGTATTGTTTACATTCCTGTACGCCCCAAGAGCTGGTACGGTAACAACAATGAAATGCTTTCCTCGTCGCTTCTGTTAGTATTATTTATTCTGTGGCTACAGTATGGGAGCTTGGTGTTAATGCACAACTGGGTGTCACTGTATTTTAATTGCTGGATTGTAAAAGTAAAAGAAATATGTGTGCCTTATTTAACTACGAATATAGTGTGCAGTATTACTCACATACAGAATTTAATCATACCCTAATGTCACAATATGACTACGGTAAAGAACGAAATTTGTGGAAAATCAACATGATGAAACGCTTTTCCATTTTGGCTGATTAGACGTACAATATTTATGGAACTTTAAATGTTTCCATTTCATGCTTGTTACGAGGACCATGTTAATTCCAAAATAATTATTCAAAATGGTTTCTTTGAGCTTATGGCTGTATGTAATTTTACTGTGAAACTTAGCTGAGACTGTGTTAATATATTTATAAAAAAATTGAAATCAAGCAGCAGTGTGATGGTTATAGAGCCATGAGTAAACAGTTTCTTGAAGTTCAAGTATTTTTAAGAGGAAATTGTTATTCTACTATATACTGTATGTACATTGCTATGCTTAGTGTTTGAATTTGGAAGTCAAAGCAGCTTGTCATTTTCCACAAATCAGAAACTGTTTTGGTTCTTGTCAAAGTGCATGCAACGTTTTTAACTGAAACAGCTGTGTATCACTGGTGTAATAGAAAGGTGTGGATCAGTTGAATCTTTCTGTACGGGTAGACCTTTCAACTATTAGCGACGTGGCAGAATGCTAATACTGCATCTGCTTTATTTCAGTTGCTAACTGCCATTAAAACTGAGGTGGTTTGAGATAATCTGAGCATTTCTGAATGCTCTGATTAATTTGTATTTTCAGTTAGTTTGTACCTTTTAGTTGCAATTTAAAAAAAAATAGCATTGCCACTTTTTTTATTTACATTAGCTTGTACAATGCCTACATCCCACTACTACGAAAAATGCTATCTTCAGTATTTATATTGTTATGACAAAATATTGTACGCCACTTTGCAGTAAAATTTCTGGTTTTCAACATAGTAACTATATCAATATCTACTAAATAATCAATACTTTTTTTTTTTTTTTTTTTTTTTTAGAA
>PNEQ01000993.1:65892-84624 GCA_003012365.1 Medauroidea extradentata | reverse complement strand
TACTCTTTCTTGCATGTACTCTTTCTTGCATGTACTCTTTCTTGCATGTACTCTTTCTTGCATGTACTCTTTCTTGCATGTACTCTTTCTTGCATGTACTCTTTCTTGCATGTACTCTTTCTTGCATGCACTCTTTCTTGCATGCACTCTCTCTTGCATGCACTCTCTCTTGCATGCACTCTCTCTTGCATGCACTCTCTCTTGCATGTACTCTCTCTTGCATGTACTCTCTCTTGCATGCACTCTCTCTTGCATGCACTCTCTCTTGCATGCACTCTCTCTTGCATGCACTCTCTCTTGCATGCACTCTCTCTTGCATGCACACTTTCTTGCTCACATTCTTTCTTGCATTCATTCTTGCTTGCACTCTTTCTTGCTCACTCTCTCTTTTGCTCTTGTTCTTGCTTTTCTGCTCTCAGTTTGTCTCCTTGTTGCCCTTTTTCTTGCTCTCCCTCTCATTATTCCTAATCCTTTTGCTTTCACTCACTCAGAGTCTCTTTTTAACATGCAAAGCCGAAACTTTAAACAAAATGAATGCACAAAAATTTACACTATTCCACTTGACTGCAAAAATGCTCTATTTATTGTAGGGTGGAAGCTGCTAAATGGGTGGTGATGAAATTATTTTGTAATTCATTGTGACTTGGATGTCTAAGGGATTTTGTGTTTCATCAAGATGCTAGTTTAGTTGTTCTTTCGTACCCTCAGTATTCCAAATAAGGATAAAAATAAATAACAAAGATAATAAAAATGGTTCAGGGCCTATGTGGAGCTCAGTTAAATTCTATTTGGTTTCAAAGTAGAATATCGTACTTTTATTCCAGTTTACAAAGATCAATAATATATTTGGTACCGTTGTTCTATAAATTGCAAACTTATGATACGTCAATAAACAAGTTCCAGTTCTGCAAGTTAGTGTTGCCTTCATGTATCTCCACCCCAGGCTTTAACTAATTGCTTCCATCATCCTAGTTGGTAATTTACTGGAGCAATACATGTCTTCTAACTCAACAAAAATATGACAAGGGAAGATGTACTGCCAGTATTTGAATCCCAAGTCCATTACCAATGAACTGCATCACTTCACAAGTTCTAGAACATAACTATGATTTCTAACACCTGCGCAACCACTGCAATACTTACATACTCCTAGCCACTCTGGGCTTCACTTCTGCACTTCCTTCCATCATTACACCCGACTGGTTTCTCTCTGAGCAGACACTCTAGGTGATGCTATGAGTTGGAAAGTAATACATCAGGATCCTAACTATCAGAAAACCAACCAATATTCTTAAGTATATATAAATAAAAAAAAAGAAAACAAACATAAATATGTTAATTGGGAAGAATAAATGCAAACCAGTGAGACTACATTCACAGAGGACTACCCAAAGAAAAAAACAAAAAGGCTGATCAACGTGCATCAACAACCTACATCATGCTAAAAGTCTGTAAATTTGATGATGCGACCATCATTTCTGTGTCAAAGATCCGGCGTCCCGGTTAAAATTGCAACACACAAAGTTATCTTACAGGAACATTTACAAATTACCAAGTACCACCTATAACTCAAAAACTAATGAATCTACAACATTCATTTATTAAAAATTGAACAACATTTTTATTGTGAACAACATGAAACCAAACAAGACGGGGAAAAGAATTAAAAAATGATTATATTTAAGGCGCCAAGCTACGTAATGGTTAAGTTCTTGAGACCGTTATATAACTTAATTTTTTCATAAGTTTGGTTTATATCTACTGTACTTGAGTGCAGCTTCAATAGAATCTAAAAATTTTTAAAGTGTAGTGTTTTAGAAGCAACTAGTCTGTTTTTATAACACAAAGAAAATAAATATAATGTACATACAATGAAAAGACTGCTGTAAACACCCTTGCAACATGTACAATGTTTTTAAAATGATTAGTTCTGTCAAACGTATAGTGTGTATGACAACAGGACGACAATGTGCGCGCTGGCCAAGTCAGCCCAGCGGGAGGCTTGTCAATGCTGCACATTGTTTGTCTGCTGCAGCACTCACACATGCTTACATGTGCTATGAACAACACAGGTGATGCCTAGACGCTCCCTGCTAGATACGTCTGCTGAGCGAGCATAAAGTAAATAACTGTGCCTGGACAACTGTGCTATATACTAAATGTAATTTAGACTAAGTGTGTTGTTCCGTAACTAACAAATAGAAATGCTTCTGTAATAAAGTTCAGGTGCATTATCCAAGAGTAGCAGCTCTGTCTGTAGTCCAGACCTTGATGTTAATTTCTGCTCACACACACATTTTTTCATACATGCCAACAATTTCTGGGAGTAATACAACTGCAAGTGATTAAGTTTCCAGACATATTAGAACATAAATAGTGATATAATCTTCAGCGACCTTGAATTCAGGCATAGATTTTTTTCCTTTGAAATAAATTACCATTGTGGCATCTGCTTCTTAAACAGAGCTGTTTCGTCTACGTTAAATATTTACTTAGGAAATTTGCACCTTCCTCGATTTTTTCTAGTGAAAGTTCAGGAATTTAGCTTTCTGCATCTGCATCTGTACTTGTAATCTTGTCTGCACTAGCAATCTTGTCTGTACTTGCAATCTTGTCTGTACTTGCAATCTTGTCTGTATTTGTAATCTCGTCTGTACTTGCAAATCTCGTCTGTACTTGCAATCTCATCTTTACTTGCAACCTTGTCTGTACTTGCAATCTTGTCTATACTCGCAACCTCGTCTGTACTTGCAATCTTGTCTATACTCGCAACCTCGTCTGTACTTGCAATCTTGTCTGTACTAGCAACCTCATTTGTACTTGCAACCTCATTTGTACTTGCAACCTTGTCTGTACTTGCAATATCGTCAATAATCTTTTGAAGATTTGCATGTTTTTTTTAATTTTGGGCCGTTCAGTTCTCCCCGGTTTTTGCTGTTTTCACAATAAATTATTATGTAAGCCTAAATGAAAGTAGTATCAAGTTCTGTCATGGAGTTTTGTTTAAGTGATTTTCACCATGTTTGCCATTTTTTCAATACACAATTTTTTTTTTTTTTGTTAATTTTGAAACTAATGGAATGTTTGTTTACTTTTTAGTCAAAACCATGTAATTTCTTGTTTTGAAAGGAATATCAGTCACAAATGTCCACATCTTTTACCCAGACTTTCCTAACAAAATCCATGTGCTTTTTACTGCGTTATGCATTCTTTCTTACGCTTGGATAACAATTTGCCGGTGAACAAATAATGTCTGCAGACATAAAACTGTGGTCGTAAACTCTATGCAGGGGCGGATCTTGGCTTTCTTTTCCCTGGGGCAAGAATTAAGTAAAAATTCTCTGCGCCACTAATGCCCCCTAACCCGGCGCTGGCAGCAAGCTACCATCTTCTTCTTGCCCACCTCTAGATCGTCCTCAACATTTCCTTAATCCGTGATAACGAGCAATACTGCTGTCTGCAACTGCTGTGACCAATAAAACACTGAGGAGAGAGATGGAAAGAAAGGAGGGAGAGAGACACTACGAGCGTCACACATGTACTGTGTGATCTGTTTATCAGCTGCCACCTTATCCTGTGTTACATCATGTCGACGCATCTTGGTCAAAAAGCTGCATAGCTGAGAATTTATATACAGTAGAAGCTCGATATACAGCACTTCGATAAACCTCGCATTTGGCTATATCGCGAGGTAATTCATGTCCCCCCAAGCTAATGTACCAGAAACTTCATAATTCTACTATGTACTTCAAAGGGGCGTTTATTTTGTTGGTCAAAAGATCAAACGAGAGGGGCGGAGAAGGACAAAAGGCAGTGGATAGGAAGCGTTAATGCACGTGTTGAAAGTTTGACCGGCCGGATGTGTATTAGTCGCCAGGAGTCTTGACGTCTAACTGTGCGGTGGTGCGGAAGGCCTCTTGTTAAGGGTGGTAGGAGTGGAGGGGAAAGTATTGCTTGGAAGGGGGAAGGGGCAGAAACTGGCACTAGGGAATCCCCAGCCGCTACGTGGGTGGGAAGTGATAGTCACAGCTAACGACACACTAGCAGCTGCCAATAAGAATTTATTGCGATCAGTTCAGTTTTTGTGTGGTGCGATGTCGCACAAAAGAAAGTCTTATTCGGTGAAAGACAAGTTAAACATTATCGACATAACACAAACTACAGTAGTTTAACAGTTAAACTGGAGTACTGTATTGCAGTCAGCCCGCCTTATCTGCGGACTTGCATATCCGCGGTTTTCACCAACCGCAGTTGGAAAACGAGGGAAAAAACGTAAAATATAAACATGAAAATCTTAAGAATTAATATTTTTGCGCGCGCGCACAGTTTGCCTTATGAACTACTAGCACCAGCGCCACTCGTGCACGAGAGAGCAGCTAGTTTTGTGTTGTCAGTCACTGTTTTCTACTCCGTTATGCAATTGGCCTGGTGCACGTGGTATGTTTGTTTACCAGTGGTCAGCGGATGGTACGGGCGGTAGGGGCAAGTGTCGAATGTGCAGGTGGCGGTACTTCACTTACATAGATCTTATCGCTTTCTGCACGCTTCCAAAACTAAATGATTTGATATCTCTCACGGACTGCATCGCCTGCCCGCCAACTAATTCTACGCAGTTTGCCCGCTTGCCGCCCACACGTAGTACACGGCCCTGACACGTAATGTTTCCTAAAAAGAAAGACTGTAGTGATCCTTCTAAACCGAAGAGAATATCGCAAAATTCTTACTTTGACTGACAAAATGAAAAAGCTACATTTAATCAAAGACGTATCTGTGGCAATTGGCTGCGGGTACGGAAAAAAAAAGAGTGTGTCATTCATACGTCTCGAAATAAAGCATGACAAATGGGATCAAATGTTAGTACTGCACCAAAAATGGCCAAAAAATTTAGCTAAGTTAGTTTAAATACTATCAGTGGCGCTGTATTAAAACAGAAACCGCTAAAACTTTATCCATGTTTACCAGTGGAGTTAAATTTTTTCAGTGACATGTGTGAAAAAAACCGCGCCAAGTCTATTTTAGTATAATAAGTGATGCCGTATTAAAATCGAAACTGCTAACATTGTTATTTTAAATTTATGATCTAATTCTTTTCTGTAATTGATATGCACGTCATACAAGCAAGAAATATTTAGAGACAAATGCAAAATATTCACGCCCATGTAGTCATAATTGGGCTTGTTCCACTGTTTTACGTAGTTGACAAAGATAAAGTATGCTATACGCGCGAGAAATAGTGTTATCAGATGCCATTTTATCAACGCTTGTGGAGAGACACATTGTCTGCCCAGCGCACGTCCTTGGCAGTGTAGGGTGGGTGGGTGGAAAGATAGCATGGTGGATCAGGTCCGTGCTGTGTTGTAAAATCAGCAGTAGCCGGCCACTGGCCCGCGCGCACTGTTGCCAAGTCACAGCGACCGCTCACAGTGTGACTGCCGCTGTATAACTTGCGCCACAATGCACACGCTACGTGTAATTTTCACGATATTTAAATGTTTTGGGACACTTTACGAACGTATTAAATATTTTTACCTCGCACAAATATAGTAGCATTGAGATTAGGGGTTAAAATTTTTTTTATTAATTGTATGTAGTGGTTTATGTAGGTTATTATGGTGTCTTGAATATACGCGGATAAGGCGGCCTGGCTTATAAAGGATGAAAGTTTGTGATACGGTGGCAAATAAATAAAAGTAAGATAAATCTTTCTAAACTACTAGCCGAAAGTGAAGAGTTTTAAAAATATTTTGATTATTTGGGTGACAAGTGGCAAGTGTCACAAGAGCTATTCAGAGTCCTGCAGACTTTTATATGCAGTCTGTGTGCTCCTCAAACAGATAGAGTGGATGTGAATGACTTTATGTTATGACTTTGGAGTGTGAAGAGCTCTATCATCTTCTGTTCCATCTTTCAAAGACACATTAAACAAACATGCTTTGAAGGAAAACTACCAGTGTGCCAATTGGAAAAAAAAGTTTGGAATGTGATCCCAACACTCCTCCCCAAAATCTTGGGTGGACATTTAAAGTGACAGCACCACTGAAGTCCAGTGGATGACAGACTACATGCTCTTCAAATGGTTTTGTACATGATATCATGCAAATGCAGGAAGACATTCACCTCTTCTTGTGAAAGTGTTAATAATAGCTTAAATTGTGCAGATGCATGTAAGTGCAACAATTCATGGTGTAGAAGCATGGACAAAGGGATAGCTTGAGAAGAAATGATTGCATGCTGGGAAGACAATACTGTTGATGCTGGGAAGACAATACTGTTGATGCTGGGAAGACAATACTGTTGAAACTAGTAAAACATAAATGTTTGATGATACTGGTGTAGTAACAAAATTTATTTCTATTACATTTATGAATTATTTCAGCAATATTGTATGAAAGTAATGTTACCTGTATGCATATTTAAGGAGGCAAAACCAGAACAGAATTGTATTTCCTGTTTAGCTTTCTTCTTGTGATTAATACTTCTCTTCTTAAAAAGCAGTTTGCGTAGTACTAGAGGATATGATGTGAATTTGTTAAGTTGTAAAAATATGTTCTTGCAGTGTCAAATCACATTAAACTGAAAATGTACATTTTAAATATATCAAAACTTTAGTTAAATGGTTCACTGAAGTCCATTATTGGCATATATTCATGTGGTGTGTCAAATGCTACACTGCTAGGTTAAACCTCTTGGTCAGCTAGTTTTTTTAGGGAAGTGGTTCTTATTTAGTAGTTTCGATTTAAATATAAAAAATTTATGTCTACTTTATCTTGTTACATAGTAAAAATAATTACCGTAATTTGCAAAACAAAAATATTGTAAAATACTTTTAAACCAATTATATTTCATTTAAATAAAAATTTGACAAAGTTACATTAGTAAACCTTTTAACAAACAATTTGGTGTGATATGAGAACATTAATTTGAATAAAAAGTTGTAAAAATTGGAATAATGGGAGCAGATAGAGAATATTCCAGAAATCCTTGAGCGACTTGTCTTTAATTGGCCACCATTTTTAAAAGCTACTCATTTTGGATGTTCAGATTGTCTCTTCAGCTTCTTTATGTTATTAGAAATCACAGATGTAAAGGGTTTATGGTATTTCCATTTTGTACCAAAAATCTGTCCAGCCCAATCAGGTTACTATTCTCCAGTGGTTGCTTACCACAACCACTCCATCGCAGGAAAACAGTCTGCTTCTCATCATCTACTCCATTTCCAAACAATACATTACCTGTACCCAGGTGTTTCGGGTCAGTCTGGTCCTCGTGAGCATGCCGTAAAAATTCATTCCTACACATGCAGGGTTACTACTTCAAATATCTACAGCACACAACACTACGCTATGCTGTATTGTGAAGCTCTTCCGTGATGCTGATGTTTCCACCTAGGTTCTCTGAGGTTGCTGCAATTTAATTTGAGTTGTCGCTTACTGCTCGTCTTATGTGTTGTGTTGTCTTCTTTAGGACAGCTACCTGGCCTCCGGCTCTACTCGTGTGTACCCCGCTCCACTGACAAGACTGCGTAGGTACACCTCTGGAGCTATGCCTGTAGGCTGCTGTCACCGCTGTCCTCCCTCTCAGCTGGGTCATTGGTGGATTAAGGACCCTGCCTTTCCGCTGCTGGAACACTGTGTTGTACAGCTGTCTCCAATGGCCAAGTCCAGTTGATCTGTGGTTGTCACTGCTGGGTGATGTGAAATATTCTGTGCTGTGATTTATGCCAAACTTCTAATACAAAAATCTGTTAAGATTTTCACCACCTTGTGCATGAATTTCCAGGGCCATGAGTCATTAGTGCCACTTGGCTGGGCTGAGTTATGTTACAGCCTTATGTAAGTGAATAAAATAAATTTTGTAACACTGGGTTCATTTCAGTGCGTTGTTCGTAATCATGATCCGTACGTATGCATGGTAGTAATTTAAAACAATTTAAAATCAAACCGGTAGGCAAAATTCTAGTAGACTACACTCCTATTTGGCAACTTCTTCTCGGGTGCAACTCATGAAGGTAAATGAGTTCGACTATATTGAACTTGCTAAACAGAACTTAAAGACTCATTTAAATTCATTTGCAATTGACACGTCCCATGTCAGCACTGATATCGACTCCTGGATCTCATGGCGGAGTATCTCTTAGAAATGTATACAATTCCTATTCTCACGTGATTTCTGTGCTAAACTTTGGGCAATCAGCCGAGCAGATTCCTATTGGTAGACCATGTCCCACAATAAAGACCTCTCGGCTGCAGACTGCTTCACCATTTATTTTCAATATTTTTCTTTTCTCGAATTAATAGATTACACTTAACATATGACACTTTGTGTTGCATGTAATGTTACATCATATATATTTCTTAATCTATTGCTAAAATATAGTTGTTTATAATCTTGTAATTTATTAGGGTTAGCCCTGATTGGTTGTTTTGTCTTATAAGTGATTTTTGTTTTATACTTTTTAAGGCCTTAGGAAGAGGAGGGAGGATGTCTTGAAGTGTTAGTGTGCTGTAGTGGCCCGCAGTATGACGGTGACCAATTCTACCTTTTGTCTTGGGCATCAAATGGATAAACACTGATCTCTGGTGTGTAAGGGACCCTTCCTCTTCTCTCAGGGCCACACTACATGTTGATAATTTACTAATATTCTTTCTTAACAGATCACAAAATTCACTGTCTTATAATGAGGAAACACACTTTAATTAGGGTTGCCTATGAGGCCCCATGTTAGGTTGACAGCCACTTTTTTTTGGGATAATTTTGTATATTTTCTTTTACTCATGGGTAATTTTGATCTGTTAATACATATTTATCTAAACTGGGACACTGTCATAGTACAGAGGTTCATCCTGAAATAGAAGTATAACAGTAATTTAAAGATTGTAACATTTCTCTCTCGGAAAGCTTACGGAAAGTAATTGAGCATACCTCACTAGGCACAATTATGTTCTAATGCTGGACATGCTCTGGGATCATGTGTTTATTGGTGCCTGTTATGTTAGAGTTCTTATGGTTCCACTCTCATGGTCTGGAATTCAAACTTTCCTTTCTTTTAAATTTCAGTACTATTATTTGAAATACTTTTAACATCCACTAATGCCAATTCACAGAAGACAACAACTTTGGCTGTGAATATGCTGCACTTGAAGGTGGCACTGATCATATGTTCTGCAGTAAGATACTGTCTTTTGTAATATCACAATGCTTAATCAGTAGCAACTACTTTGTCATGTATACCATGAACAACATAACCTCGTAGCATGTTGTCTCTGGCACTCTCCTTCTTCACTCCCTGCTGCTTTTCATGTAACCATTATTGTGTGCTGCAGTGGAGATGACTTAGTGTTTCAATTACAGACTGTTGTCTAAGGGCTTAAGTGAAGCGTGGAGCTCTCAGAATCATATTTTACAGGTTATTAAACCTTTAAATACTTAAATCACTCTTAGACTCACAAATTTTTAGATTGCTGTTCTCACTTTTGCAGGTTTTATAGAGTGCATATGATATACAACAAAAACATATGACTGAGTTATTTATTAGAAGCACGTATTAAAGTGCTAGTCCTAAAATGCTTATTAATGCTGTATTTTGTGATTTTATAAATGTGCCAAAGCTAAGGCGTACCTGCCTTATTTTACAGTTAACCACTGTGGAAAAAGTACATGGATCTGAAAAAAAAGTAATACAGTTACAATATTAGTATGTCTAACAAACAGCAAAATTATCTCATAATGTTAGGTTCAATTAATGTATAACACTTCAGAATTGCCAAACGTAAAACAACTAGAAACGGAATATAACAAATGAACCAACAAGAATAATATATGCACCTTAATAATGATTAACTGTAAATATTTGTAATGTCTAATTATTACAATCCAAACTAAAGTATACAGCCCAAGGTATAAATTATATAATGCCACCGCCACCCCCAGTCCGAAATTGAATCTCAGATGAGTGAAGGGGATGAGAGAGGAAAGCAGTAGCCCTACCTGGCCAAAGGGAGAGAGGAAGATATGCTGCCACCACCTACCGATTGAAACAGCTGATAAAAACTGTGATTATGACTTAAAATATAATGTTACAGGGTAGCGAAGCCTTGCAGAGCAGCCTAGGATAAGAGGTGGCAGGAAGGGTTCATATAAGGATTTATACCCATAGAGTAGAGTGGGGCAAAAGTACGCACTTAACATTTGAACTTGCATAACTTACATGTTAATAAAGTAAAAAACTGGTTATTTGTAACACAAAATTTATGATCATTTGTGAGTCTAATGGACTAGGTATTATAACATAGTTATTAATATTATGTAAGCATGGATATGTTTTCCAAAATACTGTTAAAATGCACTTTTGCCCCACATCAAGCCAAAAAGCCTGGGTCACAACAAAAATAACCACAGACTGGTTTAACAACATTTTCATTGACAGGCAAGGCAACACTGCAACAGCGTAGGCTGGGACCCGGATTGCAAGATATTTCTTGTGTTGGATAATTGTTCCGCCCATCCACCAGCTGAAACCCTGTCAAAAGATAACGTGCAAGTTATATATCTGCCGCCGAACTGTACGTCACTCATTCAGCAGCAAGACCAGGGAATCATACGCTAACTTAAATGCCGCTATCGATCACAGTTTCTGCTATCTTTCCATACCTGCCTAAATGGTGGCAAAACTGTTGAGGAAATAAAGAAAGATTACAGTTTAAAAGATGCTGTGTGGGCACTTGCAAGAGCTTGGGATAGCATCCTTAAATCTACCTTGAACAATGCCGGGCACAAACTATGGCTGACCATCATTTTCACTTAAGAAAATGAAAATGAGCCAGCAGACTTCCATGGATTCAATTTTCTCAAGAAAAATAATTGGCAAATGACCTGATGAAGTATGCAAAGACCATATCCAATCCTGAAATTCTAGAACTGCAAGAAAATAACATTGAGGAACGGTTCTCTGTTGACTGTGATGTTCCCGTCGTGCACCTTTATACAGACGAAGAGATTGTGGAAATGGTCACGAACAAGACTAGAGAAGATGAGAAAGAAAGTGAAGATTCCGATGTAGACGAACCTTCAGAAAAAATCACTCTGGAAGAATGCATTCTTCACATGACTCGACTGATGGATAGCGAAGCTACATAAGTGAACAGCAGTTAGTGAGCCTGTACCTCCTAAAAAAACAACTGGAAGTAGAGATGTGAAAGCAAACTTGCATCACAGATATGCTTAAGATCTTATCAGGTCCCGTCACCAGTGCCGTAAACAAACAGTGTGATGATGAAACAGCTGTCCCGATTAGTACACCCCCTACCACTATACACGCTGACACAAGTAATAGCGAGTAACATTTACATCTAATGTGTGGTGCTTTCAGTTTGTAGACAATAATTTAGTGACTTTAATATATGGTTAAACAGTCTACATTTATGTAACAGTATTTCTCCAACTTGATGTTTGTAAGCAATATGTTATTAAGTGTTATTCTTGTGAATGTAAAATGTTAAATGTGCGTGGCAGTGACTATACACTCTCCAGAAAGTGTGGATCACTAGCGTGTCAATGCAGAAGTAAAACAACACCGCAGCTGTAGTCCCACTGCCTCCCCTCTTCTCAGGACTCTTCAGTCACGCACACACGGACCCACTCACAGCGATAAGAAACACCCGCCTCCCGTCAGCTAGCTTGCTTGAATGAAGGTCATTCAACCGGCCCGGAGTTTTATGACCCGGTACGGTCCCGGCATTTTTTAAAAACAGTACGTATGTTGATGTATATTTTAGGGAACGTGCTGGAACTTTGACCATGTCCTTAAAAGGCCATGAAAAGTCCTTGAATTTTTGGATTTACTTAACTAATATTCTAGCTATTTTCTTAACATTAAAATCCTTTTTCAGAAATATGAAACCATATTTTGTCCACGCATCATTTCTGTAATATAATTTACCTGATGATAACAGATATTTTGTAGTGTCTGTTAAATTGATACACTTTCTGGCATACCACAGCACGTTAGGTTACGCCTAGTGTTTTTTTATTTGATCGCGACAAGTAGAAATCTGCATCTGCTTGAGTTTAATGGCAAAGTTTATTTGGAAGAGAAGTGGTGCAAAAAAGGAAACTAGAGCTTAGAAAAGGAAAAGTGACCCATACGAAATGCAGCATTTACGAGAGCATTAAAAAATTAATTACGTGTCAGGTGTGAGAGAAGTTAGCATGCAGTGCATGCTGCAAAGCAGAATGTCTCCCACGTTTTGCAAGTCGGAGTTGCCCGACCACTTCCGAAGCGATGTTTTGTACCAACGATCTCGCACTGTACGTTGCACAATTAGTGACCGACGATATTTCACTATGCTTACTTATTTTTTATTTATTTAGTTACAGTATGAATTTGTGGTAATTTTTTTACCTTGAATTAGGAATAAAATACTCTATTGTGTGCTAATACTTAAGCAGGAGTATGGCATCAGCCATATTTGTTTACATTAGAACCGGTAACAGACAGAATTTTTTGAAAATTAAATCTCTCTCTTTAAAAAGTACTTATTTTGTGATTCAGTGTAATTTATTTTCACGAAATGCTTTAATAATAAATATGAAGGAGTTTCATTAAATATGGTGTTAATTTTAAATGAAATTGAAAATATCTGGTTTACTTACCATTGGTGAACTTCAGTTTGTGGGGGGGGGGGGGTGCGCGGGACGGGAGTAAACCATAATAGTATGTAGAAAATAAAACATTAAACATTCAAACAAAAATTTGGCATGTGGAATGTAATTTGCTGCAGTCCTTGAAATATTAGTGTTAGTAGACAGTCCTTGAAAAGTCGTTGAAAGTCCTTGAATTTTAATTGTATGTTGCTGTAAGAACCCTGTCTAAAACTTTGGCCATACAGTGACTGACTAGCCATGGAAATCTACAGAGGCGAAGGGCAGGATACTGCTGTGTCACGCGGGCCTTTGTGGGCTAGCGCGCATGCGCATGAGAAGCGGGCAGCAGCTGTCGTAGCTTATAAGATAGGGTTGCGAATGTGCATATATCTTACTCTAACTACGCCCTACACCCCTTGATTTTTTTACAGAGTTTAGGTTAATAATGAGGTGTGGGGAACATTGTAAAATACATGATTTTGAATTGGTGATTAATTAAATTGAAAAATGTACACTCAAACATGAATGATGTTAATCGGTAACTATGTAAATCAGAATGACGTAATTCAATGACTTACTGTAATCAAAATGAGAAATCCAAACCTTAATTACTAAAACTTAACCTCCTGATGTATTGGAAAAAAAAAAAAAAACAATAATTAACAATCTCACCATTAATTTCGGTGGCATTTGAACCTCTGAACTAGAAATAAGTAACGTGTTTTTTTAAGTGTACAAAACCGTAAAGTATTAGTATTACAGTGAAAGCAGAGCTCAGGAACATAAATAAGTAAGCAAAGCCAGTAGAATAACAGTACCAATGAAAAAAAACACATTTTTAAGTTAAATTTGTGGTTAATTCTATCTTCAGGGCATCCGTGATGATAAAGAAGTAAGTAGTTGTTTGCTACTCTTAACAAATTTACTAACAAAAGAAATGCTGTCGTGTACTTCAATGATAAGAAAACAACTAAATATTAAAAAATTTTAATGAAAACTTTTATAGCAGAATCTGAATTAAATACTATTTCAATCAAAGCAGAGAAAAAGTAAATAAACACAAAGGTAAATTTATTTGTTACCCACCATCCTTGATCTTTACCAGCCTATGTAAGAAAAAAAGGCTAGTACTGTATGACCTAACACTATGATAATAAAGAAAAAATTAACTACCAGTAAATATAAAATAATTTCATCAATTAAACAATCTTAACTTCCAATATACAGGAAATCAGTTACAACTGAGTTTCAGCACAACAAAACTTCTGTCTGATACAACCAAACTCACATTATACATACTTGAAAAACATGAACATGAAAAGTAATCTCGCCCACAACAACAAACAAATTAATCTTTTCAAAGTAAGCTGTGGTCAGACTTATACTGTATTAAAATATTACAAATATTAATTTAAAGCCTGAATTCACTATATAGGTTACCCCTCAAATTCTTATTAGTACACTGTAAGTAAAAAAATCCAAAAAACCTACATTATGAAGGTACACAGAACAGCTATGCGATGTGTTGACTCTAGCACTGGCTGTGAACATCTGCTATGTTACATACTACTGAGATTTACTCAGATATAACTAGCTATCAATAATGTAGTAATTTGTAATGAGGGTCAAGCCTTGCTGTTATTTATCTTTGAAATCCTACGTGTTGGATTCCATGATTGCGCAGCCTATGTTGGCATGTCTCTTCACCACAAACTCCTAACGACAATTTTCTTGTGATACAGACAAACTTGCTACCAATTTCACTCAACTCAAACACTCAGTTTAACAAACTCTCATGCATCCCAAAAACTGTCTTATTCCACTTTGAGTTTTAACCAATTGTGCAGTGAAAAACTATGCCCAGCACCAATCAGGTTGATGAGACTACTGCGGCACAATGTGGAAACAAAGAGTTGGCCTACACATCCTTCAAAACAACTCACACTTGCGCAGGGAGAATGAACGGACAGAAGAAAGGACGGTGGGAGGGAGGAGAGAAGGAAATGGTTGTGTCACGCAATGTGCACATCCTCTAAACTAAAAAAAAAAAAAAACATACACACACCATGCCAAGCTGGGCAATAACCTCATCTAAAAGTTACTGAGCTCCACCTAATATTTCAGGTATGGAGGGGGGTGCATTCAAGACTAATGCCATGTCACTGCTATCATAAGCAGGGATGCGCGATCAGCTGGTACATACTACCGGTCTTGCTAGCCCTTTACCACCAAACCAGATTGCTACATCAGCTACCCCCGGCCCACTAACCCTCTGCCATGTTACGAGGATCCAACTCGCAAACCACAAACAAAAAACTGCTTAAATTTTCAACACAGTCACCAAACATGGAGAAACATTCTCTTAATAAAATTTAACTAGCATATAACCAAACTAATATTCCAAATACATACTTGCATCTTAATAAAAAAGACATATAGGTAACCATAAAAACGTATATGCAAAAAAAAATATTAAGTCTTGAGCCAAAATTATTTAAAAGAGAAAACATATTCCAAATCCAACAAAGGTTAAAATTTATTGCCATTACAATATACCTTTGGCACATTCTTGTAATAGTTAGTTCCAATAGCTAAGGTGTGTTTACTAAAAATTTGAATTCAAGACTCCAAGAGCAAATGTGAGAAATGGAAGATGTCTTACTTATAAAATAAGTTTTTCTGTGTGGTGTATAGTTGGCATTTATAATGCAGCCCAGAAAATGCAATTTTTGGGACAGTTGGTATGATCTGCTATTTGCAGGTACATGTGGCTGCAATGCTATGAAATTTATATGAACCAAGAATTTTGCTGCTTCTGCAGAACATGTCAGACAGTGATTTGAACCAAATTAAGGAACTTGTAATGGGCAAATGTTTGTGATATTAAAACAAAGGCATAATATCAGAATTAAGTGAGTCAAATTCACTTGGGTGTTTCCATGCCTAGGAATTTTGATGCAGCTGATACATGTCATATTTGAGTACGGTTTATGAGTAAATTCAGGGTTTTTTGTAAAAATATTATAAATTATTTGTGTGTGCTTGGATATACTTTTTTCAATATGATATTGAAAAGTGGTGTTAAAAAAGTGACCATAATTTATTATGTAAAAATACTCCTATGGTTACTGAAAAAGTCCTGAAATTGGAATGTGTGATGTCTGTAGACACACTGTAAAAATGTCAATCAATTTATTGTATTACAACAACAGATTTTACCCTGGCTGCAAAGCTATGTGTACTTGAACATCATTCACAAATTTTATGTTCCATATTTAATATAATGCAGACTATTTTTAGTAATATGAAGTATTATCTCTATGGTCGAAGGTGGATAACAGTCTAGAAATATTATGTTATATATCATTTGTCATTTATATTTTTTCCCATCTTAATTTTAATGGTCGAACAGCAGATCTTAGTCATGGTGTGGACAAGCTTGTCACAGTGTTTTCTTCCCCTGTATCCAGTAATTTTTTGTATGAAGTAGTTTTTCTTTGTTTTACAGACTGATTTTAGTGGCCGTGTTGTTAACAATGATCATTTTTTGTACTGGGGAGAAGTTACCAAAACATCAGAGGAAAGTGTTGAGTTTTTGTTTCAAGTAGTAGAACAAACTGAATTTATTGATGATGCTTCATTCCAACCATTTAAAGGTAAGAATTATATTTTTTAGTTATCAACATTGTAAGTAGAATCTTTGTATTGCATTTAACACATTACTATTTTAACAGAAATCGAAGTTGTTGTAAATTTTTGTTGTATAAAAATATATATTGCTAAACAGTGGAAGATAGTGGTTTTATATACATACAAGTTTTCTGAACAGTTACAGATTGTATACATGATGTTGCTTTTTTGAGTAAGATTCTCACCTGAAAAAAATGTTACATGTTAGTGAAATATCATAAAAAAATTTATAGTATACTGTAATTATCTGAACATTGCTTTGTTATAGGAATTTCCAATGTCCCATAAATGTTTATTAATACCTTCAATTGTAATAATAATAATAATCGATGTGTCCACCTTTGTTTTGCGTACAATTTTTGTACCAGCACAATATATAGTACTAGTTTAGTGATTGGTATGACTTATGTAACGTCAAATCCTCTTGTTGTAATAACTCAGGACCCACAATTTTCATTCGAAAAAAAAAAAAAAAACTTCAGCTGCTTTGGTACAATACCTAGCTAGCATGTACAAATAGGCAATACTACTATGTGGACTATGGTATATTGCTGTGCTTACTAATTAGAAGTTTGTGGAATATATTCATACTCACTGCAAAGAACATGTATGACACAAAGTGGTATTGATCTCTGCCACCTTGGATTTATCAGTTTTTTTGTTACTTTTTTAGTGTACATGTTACACTTTCAGGTGTATTGATTCTCACCATCTTGGATTTATCGGTTTTCTCTCTGCATGTTTTTTTTTCAACGTAGATATAAAATTATTTTGATAGGACAGGACATATCTAATAGGTTTACAGAGTTTCCGAAATTGTTGCAACATCAATTTATTAATTGTTTTGTAGCGGGAAACAGCAAACAAAAAAAATAATAATTATTTTTTTCAAGGGACAGCAGTGGTCACAACAGTAATGGACACCACACATTATCTTACGTAAGAAAATACAATGGTCACGATAGTAACAGACACCTCACTGTATGGATTCCAAAAAGTAAATTATAACCTGTGGCATGTTAATTTGCAAAACGTAAAAGTGTCTCTGGATTCTTGTATTTATGAGAAAAACCATAAATATAGCTGACAGGAATGATTTTCCCTTGATGAATATACTAAGATTGATGATACCACTGTGAAGTTGGTTTATAATTAAAATTTATATAGATGTAATTTTTTTTAAATATCAAAATAATTGGGAGGTTTAGTGCCAAAAAAAAAAAAAAAAAAAAAAAAAAAAAAAAACAGAATTTCCACAAGTTGCCAAAAAAAAGATTATTTTGGTTGTAAAATTGTTGGTCTACGGTATTTCCTTGGCAAAAATGTTAAATAGAGCATTTCCACCAAAGAAGGTTTTGATCATTGTAAGTTTATTTTAAAGTTAAATGAAATGAAAATTTTCTTCGGCTTGTTTGATTTATTTGTTTTTCATGTCTGGTAGAGAGGCTGTCTCCTTGATCAAAGTTATTATAATTGATGAAAAAGAGCAGAAAAAGGACAGAACAAAAGTGCAGTAATCCCCCAAGTTACGAAAGGGTTACATTTGGGAGCCCGTTTCAAACTCAAATTTTTGTTAGTTTAGTTGTAGGTTCGGTACTTACAGAAATTCGCAAGAAACTTATATATTTAAATGTGTTATGTTTATAAATGAAGACTGTACTGTACTGTATTTGTAAAACCAAAAGGAAATAATTAAGGACGAAAGAATACGTTAACAGAAGTACCATGCACATGTTGTTTTGATATTATTAGTAAGTGTGTGGTGCGCTCGGCACAATAGTCCATCGGCATTGTGACAGGAGATTTCGCTATGCTGCGTCCATCGGCACGCAGACAGGAGACATGGCAACGTTTGGTTGAACCCACTCGCACAGCAACTGTAGTGCACACGTAGCCAGATGTCTATCGCAGTCGTGACACACACGGAAATATCTTCTCGCTCACATTTGTTGCTGCATATGCTCCACAGAAGTGTAACTTAAACAACTGTGCTTAGATTGAAAGTGCCGCATAGGTGGTGGACATGTGGAGCATTTTATATTAGGAAATACAAAATTAGGTGCATATAGTAATGGATATTTACTATGTGGTTAATTATCCACATGCATTAACTTTCCCATAGCCGTGTGTTTCAACTCTTTGACGCACCATGGAAAGTATTAACTTATAAATAAATAATGAAACACAAAAATTACATACAATGAATAAACTATGAAACCATAAAAATACTACATAAGATATCTTACACTGAAATGTAATACTAAATAATTCGGTACTTTTTGACATAATTTTCTGTCTGAGTTTACGTCATGGCAGGCAGGGCCAGTGTTTACTGTATCTCCGTGTTTTGTTTGGGGGAGGGGCAGGTTGGCATGCATAAACACAGCGGAGTTCTGTTCT
>PNEQ01000993.1:0-64892 GCA_003012365.1 Medauroidea extradentata | reverse complement strand
GATCTATCAGACCTACGTCTGAAAGCCTGGTCTAACCGGGCTAATCCCGGGGTGTGCATAGGTACAACAATTCCAAGGGAGTACACAAAAGAGCACAGACAAACACACACATTAAATACGAGTGGGAATGACAACATCTACTAGAAACAAACGTAATCATGGCATGGTTTCGACATATGTATTTACGTCAATGTGCACTAATAAAAAATGTTACAAATTACACAAAATCGTTATTAAAAACATAATCAAAACGGACTCAAAGCCCTTAACAATTAAATGAGGGCTCGTAAGCCTTATCTAAAACGCCGGAAGGAGTATTATACACTTCAAATGGAAAATTCAATACCTCGACTCTCGTTTCTCGCCCACCACATCAACGTCCGCTCGGCCAATTAGAATAATAGAAAGGTGAAGAAGTAAGCAAAAACTAAACACAAACGGAAATATTGAGCACAATACCAACAAAGGGTGGACACGTGAATTACCTAACCGTAACACGGAAGAACGACCCTAGAGTAAACACTTAACAAAAAGATCGGGCGGGCGTTGAGGTGACGGCGAGAGAGGCACAACCTACTCCTCAAGGCGCTGGGGAATGAGTGGCGGGCACAGGACGGCGAGGCAGAAGTGGTGGCAGGAGGGAGGGAAGGCCGGCCAAAGGTGGGGACACGAAGACTACCGAAGATACCTGTGCTCCGACGAAGCGGTGAGGCATGCGCACTACACAGATCCAGACGTCACAGAGCAAGACCGTCGGCTGACGTTACATCCTTGGCGGAGGATTCAAACAAGTCCAGAGGCACACAGTGGCAGAAACCTGATATCAGTCTCTAGTACTTCAAGGAAGGTGCTGTCCCAGCACACCTTGATAAAATTTTAAACTAATTTACTGGTGTCTCTTGGGCGTGAAAAACACTACAATACCTGTTGGGTTCAGTGTATATAGACGAATAATTAAAAACATATTTAATCTCTTTTCACCCCTTTTCATATTTTTAATTGGGGAATTTCGAAAATTCGTAAAATTTATTTCCAGGTGTTTGCGTAGGCATCAATTGTAAACAACTAAAATCACGTCGCTATAAAAAAGTCAATGATGTCGATGCATATATACATATATATACATAGATTGTGAATCATAGAATATATTATTCCTTTTTTTACCCCTTTGGAGATAAATTCGGAAAATATATTTAAATTTTATTTTTATTATATACATAAGTATCAGTCTTAAACTAAGTGCATTTCGCTATCTCAATCTGTTATATAGATATGGAGGAATAATCAAATACATATTTCACTTCCTTAGTTATGAAATTTTGGAACTTTTGGAGTCCTGTGTTAGTAATTTGTATACGTAGCAAATTGAAATAAAACTCCCGACAATATCCCATTGGATTCGAGCTGTATAGACGATTGATAAAATATTTTCCGTCTTTTTTATTCTGAGAGTCTTTAATGTAAGCAACATTTTAAAGTGAAAACCAAGTCGTTACTTTGGAGGATAGTAAAAAAACTTGCATTAGTTTTTTTAGGTATTTAACCTAATGATGCAAACATCTCTACTGGTAATAATAAATATCATTGTCTGATAACATATTTTATGCTTTTTAACCTCTTCTGGTGCCAAATTTCTTATTTTAAGTAATTGTAAAATTATCACGATGATAGCCTGTTCGAAGGAAAATCAATCATTCCTTAGTCACATATTACTCCTGTATAGTACAGAGAGTTCAAATAAAATCTTATAACCTTTTTGCGGCGATTTACCTAATCATCATCCTGAAGTAAAATTATACTGAATATATCAAGAAGTTCGATGCGTATAGAAGATTTATCTAAAATACAGAATTTTGAAAATTACTTAAATCACAATTTAGGTTGTTATATTGGTGTCTCCTGGATGGGAAAAAACATGACAATAGCCAGCTAGGTTCAGTATATGTCTATGATTAATTATAAACACGTGTCATCGCTTTTCATTCATTAGCACCTCCTTAGGTGGAGAATGTCAAAAATTCCTGAAAATACTTTACAGGTATTTGAGTAAGCATCTGTCTTAAATAAAACTCACGTTGCTCTATAACAGATCAATATTTTCTATATATGTCAAATGTAAATCGAAAACACATTTTGCCTTTTCTTTACTTCTTTGGGGCTGAATTCGGAAAATATATTTAAACTGTATTTTGGATGTTAACATAATCATCAATTTAAAGCAAAGAGCACTTCAACATCTCAATTGGTTTGATAGATGTGGAGGAATAATCGAAAACATTTTTCCAATATTTTCATACCCTTCATTATCACATTTTGAAATGTCTTGGATTCCTGTGTTAGTCATTTGTATACATAACCAATTGAAGTAAAATTCACTACGATAGCCAATTTGATTCGAGCTGTACAGACAGTAAATAATAACACATTTCCCCTGTTTTTTTAACTCTTTGGTAGTCGAATTTAGAAAAATGTAATTTTGTGTATTCACATCAACATCATTTTAAAGTAAAAAGCAACTGTGTATCCTGAAGGTTTTGGTAGATATCGATAATTAATCGAAAACACGTGTAAGGTCTTGCCGCCCCCTTAAAGGTAGAATTTCAAAAACCCTTAAATTGACTAATATGCTGTTTTTATGATTGACCTATTGAAGTGAATGTTGCGACGATAGGCAGTCGGGTTCTAGCTATATATACAAACCTTATGAAAAACATTTCCCCACTTTTCACTCCCTTAGGGGACGAATTTCGAAAAATCTCTTCTTAGTGCTCACCGATGACCTTAAAGGGAACCCATACAAAAAGTTGACATTTCTAGGTCCAGCGGTATGGGCTGCAGTTGGACGAAATGACTGGCTCACACCTCAGTCTGTCAGGGTTCTCTTTTATTTATAGAGATGTCTGTGAACACAGTATTTAGTAAAGACGTAACTATTTTTTGGCCTAAAATGTCTATTATGTGATAATATGGAATATAACGTACAGATTGCAGTATTTAAATTATTTATGTTGAAACACTGTAACAATTTATTAATTCTCCTCTAATGAAACTCTTAATTTATTATTTTTGCAGATCTACCTCTTCCCTGACCAAGTCAACCTCGTAAATTGCTTCAATTATCTTGTTTTTTTTCTGAACTAACTATTGACAACTGAATAAAATAACACAAACTATCCAGTGCATAAACAAATACGACTCATATAAAGTGCAGTTATTAAATAAGTTTGTATGTATATTTATTTTTGATGCCGTGTGGTAACACTGCACATTTCGAGACACATAGTGAACGGGCGAATTATAATATATGTTTGTTCGCTAATCTGGTCTTGGAGTCTTGGATGTGAAGTTATTAGACAAAACCACAAACAAATTGATGTTATACGTCGACAGTGAGGTCATTAGAGAAGGAACACAACTTACTTGACAGGGACTAAGGAAGGCATTTGTTAAATAAAAAAGATACCAGCATTTGCTTGGAGTCACCTAGGGATACCATGCAAAAACCCTATGTCAGGATGCGTGGACTGGGGATCAAAACCGTATCCTCACGAATTCGAGTTCGATATGTTTCCTCACTCATTGACAACCTTGAATTTGGCGCATAGAGCAGACAAAATAACAGTTTGGCAATATTTAATTGTATATCTATCACTGTGGTGTTAACCATTGAATTATTTTTCTATATAGAACTATTATATATTATTGAAAGCTAGCCCAACAATATCGCTTTCAACTTTCATTCAAGAGAATCCGGGTTCGATTTTAAGTCTGGCCGTCCTGATTATGGCTTTCAATTTATTTTGCGTTATCTTTCTAGAAATCAGTCTCGTTGACAGTGTGGTTCATAGAGACTGTTAACACATATTTTTATATTCCATCAAAACTAAATAACACCCTCTTCTCACCAGGGACTTGAATCCAGAACCTCTCACATCACAATCCGCCATGCCACAGACCTGCGCCATGTAGGTCAGCTCGTTTTTCAATGGTTTCCCGAGATCACTCCAAGTAAATGCCGTGAAGTTTCATCAACCAATTCCATGGGCGTTCCTTTCTACTATATCTACTTAAAATGTTCTTCTACTAATTTCAATTTTGCTGTTCAAGAGATAATGAGATCGTTATAAATAGCAAGAAAATTTATTAGGGAACATGTCTTATTATTGAGGAATAATATATGTTTCATACTTCAGTGCAAATTAGTGACAACTTGCAGAGTGATACATGTAATTCTTTCGCTTGCTTAGACAGGGTAGTCACGAAGCATTTTACAACATACCCAATCAAATGTACTCGTTTTGGTGGCACAGTTTTGTGGTCAGCACTGACGGTGAATAAAAGAGCGACTGTATCTCACGGGCTCCCAAATTCACAGTGATAGGTGACACGTGCACTGTGTGTTTGCCTAGGTACACAGACGTTACATTTGTTTAACATATGATCATACCAGAAGTGGTCTTTAACTTTTTTAACTGCTCATTTATTCTGAATATCACTGTACACCAAAAATATATTGCTAAAAATATGACCATCGTATTCCTGAAAAATAACTGTTTATTTTTTAAAATTTAGATGTTTGTGCGAAAAAAGCGGAAAAATTCCCAAACTGAGAAAAGTTAATACATTAAGTTAACATACAGTAGCTTGTACATAGTGCAATCAAACTAAACCTTTAAAGATATGCTGAAATTCTCCTTTAGTTAACACAAATGTTTGTGTTTAACAGGGATAAAATAAGTAATATAGTCTTGTATGCATTAAGTATTTTTGTCATTAAACTATTACAATAAAATAATCCCATTTTGTATATAATAATTTTGTTGGAACAAATTATGCACTGCTCATAACAAAAAAACAATGTATGCCTATACATACATTGGTGTACATATTTTTTTTTTAGGGAGAGTCTAAATTTTCATCGGAGTTTCTTTCAAATGCTAACTGCCTTTTTTTATTTTCTTGCCACAATTGCTAATTTGTGTTCTGGGAACACAGATTCCATTATTGAACAGTCTCGTGATTCGACTAGTTTTGCTACGGCATGATTAAGGCTGCTCTACTGTAACAAAATGCAGAAAAGCCAAGATTATAACTAATGTTAATTAACTTTAACTCTCAGGAATAGTCGTGGACCTCATTGCAACTGTTCAGTGAGCTTTAAATCTTAAGAAAATTTTGTTAATTCAGCTTATTGAAAACTTTAATATTTGTTAGTGAAACTGTCCTTTAGTTTTTTTTATTAAATTTGATCCTTACCTGTTGCAAAATTATAGCCAATATTTATGTAGCTGTTTAAAAATTTAGTTGTGAAACATAAACTATTAATTACTGTTTGTAATTTATCTCAAGAGAAATAAATATACTCTCCGGCATAATTTATTTGCCTCTTACTCACAGATAGTTAATGACATATGTCAATTTTCTTTTCTATGTTTAGTTATTACTGAAATTATTTGAGTTCTACTATTTTATGAGGTTGAATTCAGATATTTTAAACAGTTAACTCAGGTGTAATTTTTTTCTTTCTTCTGTCTAGATTTGATTAGTTTTTCCTCCTCTAGGTCAACGATTAAAATATATTGAAAGAATTTTTTCATAAGTTTACAATTTTTACATGTTCATAGCTATTAAAAATTATTTTTATAATGAACAGTACTTTATAAAAAATGCTGTGTTCAATTCATAATTTAAAAATTCATAAAAAGTGTGCAAGGTAATAATAATTTTTTACTGTAGTAGTGTCCAAAAAAACTTGACAAAAGTTTCAGTACGGTACTAATGAGTTAAACTCTTAAATTATATTTATATGTAATTCATCTTTCCAAAATATTGTGAAATAGCATAGTGTGTGAATGTAACTTTAGGGGATTCACCATATGCGAAGGTAACTGTGGGCAGTAATTTCGTAGTTATATAATTAATTTTTATAATTTATCATGCATAAATTGGTTTTACTGTGTTTTATTTTTGGACCAGTGGAGTTCATTAATATTAAAATATATTAGGTACATTAATAATGTTTAATAATTTACATTAATTTGCTGATATTTTGTTTATTAGGGCACCTAAAGTGAAACAGTGAACGTATTGTTTGTAATATGTAATGGCTGATCTTGAAAGTTGACTGGCTATTAATTAAAGTTCTCTTTCCTTGATTTTACTAATGTTGTTTTTGTATAATGCGCTTATAAATGCAGAGTAATAGAATTATACTTGTTGCTGATAACTCTTGAGCTTGCTGTCTTATAGTTATGTGTTAGCAATTTAGTTTGAACTTTATTGAAGATTTAATGTAATACACTCATTACCATTGTTTTTGGTTGAACTTGTACTATAATTGTTTTTTTATATTACAGGGATTGAAAAAGAATATGAGCAGAAAGTAATTCCAGATGGGAAGATGAATATTGATGGCTTTTTGTGTGTGTTTGATGTTAGTGTAGTACCAGGCCGGTCAATTGAAAAGCAGGTTGAAGTTGTAATTACTATTTTAAATAACATAATGAAAACCAAGAAACCTGTAGTTCTGGTTACAACAAAAAATGATGATGCAAATGAATCTTATGTTAAGGAAGCTGAGAAAATAGTGTCGAGAAAAGAGTTCAAAGGGGTCATTCCAATAGTAGAAACTTCTGCTCATGAAAATATAAATGTGGACTTAGCGTTCATTACTCTTGCACAATTAATTGATAGAACTAAAGGTAGATATAAAATTGTGCCATTTTTTGAAGCAGCAAAGGCTAGAAAAGAGTTACTAGAATCATCAACTGAAGCATTCCATAGACTAATTCGCTCACAGGTGACAGACCATTGTGCTGTATGGAGTTACAGTTCAAAAAAACTAGCTCAGCATGAAGAGTTTGTGCGGTATGTTGAGTTGTTTGGCATGGACAGTTGTCAGAGACTTTTCAAAAGACATGTAAAGAAGCTGAAAGATGAACATTTAGCAAAAAGAATTCAGTGTTTCATGGCAGTACTCCCTGAAATTTTGCAAGAAATGGTTCCTGATCTGTCTACTTTACGAGATCGGTGAGTTTTGTTGTAACCTGATGAGTATAATTTTCTTATTAACTTGTTTATTGTATGTTCATAATTATATGCCTTTAGAAAAGCTTTGTTTATGCTTTGTTCTTTGACATACAGTCAATTTCGATCATCTATGATAATCATAGGGATTGATGCTATGGATAACGAAAAAGTTGTTGATGAGCCATAATTGTAGTAAAACATGCTGTGATGGAAACTGCTGCTATGTGGAATGATCACAAGAGTTAGCTGCAACCCTGTCAATATGTTGCTAGAACACGATAGTCTCCTCTTAATAAGAAAACCTTCGTCAAACTATCAGTCTTTGATCACTGTTGCTGCAATCATTTTCTTCCCCATTCTGCCTTTCCTTCCTTCCCATCAGTTATCCTTGGCTGCTGCTACAACTTTGTGTTCTTTGTCTGTAGTTTTTAATACACATTTATAAATTATGCTTGTTTTGAAACCTGACATTAAAAGACAAACCAAGATAACATATAACATAATTTTTTTTTACTTGCATATCATTTCAACTGCTACAAAATTGAAATTAAAACATATGGGTTTAATAATGTGCCGTTTATTAGTTGGATACCATTTGTATTTTTCTGGCACATGTGTTATTTCTTAAATTAGAGTGAGTTATTAACTGACTTTTAACTGTATTATTAATTCAAGGGTACTATGATTACTAATTTTAATGCAGCATTTCTCTGCTCGCTGTACTTCTGTTTATTTCCATGTCTCCCAGTCCAGCCAAAGCAGTTGATTTTCATGTTGTGTATGGATAATCTTTAGTGCTCAGTTCAGTATTTATTTGTCTACTTATCATTCATTATTATTTTCTTTTCACCTCGTAGTCTTAGCTGAATTCTGTTAAACACGTCCACCACTTTACATCATCTCAATGTTAATGTACTTCTCACACCCTCACATTTTACTGTATATTTTATTTATTTTACCATGCCCAGCCTCGTGCCAATATATCACAAGTCTCTTTCACAGTTTTCTTTAAGGTAATTTTCACCATGTTGTTAAATTTTTTCAGGACTGTAAATATTACAGTTTTAGTTAATTATGTAAATAATAAAATTTTTGTTTAATGTCTTTAGTTGAAATCATATGTTTTTAGGTCATGAGAAAATGAGCTATTATGGGAAAAACCATTGTAAACCAAGCAGTCAAACAGATTTGTGATTTTTGCTCTCTTTTAAGCTTAAAAAAATTATAGCAAAAACAGAAAAGACAGTGAATGATGGCCTTAAAGCATTGTTCTTTTATGCAAAATACAAAAATATTTTACATAGAATTTACTAGTAGTATAAGACATTTTTCTGTAAGTAAGTGGTTAGGATTGCAGTGACTTTGAATTGTGAAATCCAGTAGATGCATGCGAGCGACACAGAGTCATAGTAGCTACCTACGCAATACACTTTATGTGCGCAAGACTACAGTTTAAATTGCATGTAAATGTAAAAAGGCAGTCCTTAAAAATTGTATAGAACCTGCAGTAAATCGGTAGATCAGATAAAGGAGCTGCAGCGACAAAGCTCGATAACGGTTATAGCATTGGTATAGTAACTGTTAGCGACGTAACTCACAACAAAAAAAAATTATTTTGCTTAAAACTGATACATTTTGTAGGTCTTTCGAAATGGAAGATTTTGAAAACTTCGATACACAGACATTTATGTATCACTTTTCTTAGTTGGTTCAATCAAAAATGAGGGAACAGGTCACCCATGCCAGATCTTAGGTGCATGGAAAGAGCAAAGTTCTCTCCTGAAGCTTTAGGCGTAGAGGGAGATTTCAGCACATCCTCTGGATGGCTAACCAATTTTTTGCATAGATACAGAATTAGCAATATTATTGTACAAGGAGAAAAACTAAGTGCTAGTGTACAAGCTGCCAAATTGTTTCTTGTGGGCGTAGTATGTGTATATGCGCATGGAGCAGCAAGTAGCAAGTGAATGCCGCTGTTTGAGCTGCTGCTTGCTGGGTTGAGAGGAAGGGAGGCCAGCTGGCTTGTCATATTCTCTGCAGCTGTTCTTCACTTAGTTCAAGCATGCATGAGATAAACAAGTCGTATGCAATGTCACGTCAAATGGCATAGCACAGGATTTGTTATTTTTTTTAATATGTTGCCAGTACGCACCTCAACATCTTGGTCTTTTATGAAAGGAGAAGTAATAACATGTTTACAAACTCTTATTTAAATCTGAAGGTGAACGAAGCACTAAAAATTTTAGTCCTACTTCAGAATAGGCAACAAATAGGCTTAAAATGTTCATAAATGCTCACTTATATGTGCTCCACCCATACTGTATATAAGGAAGGTAGCAGAATGTCACTGCTGTTGAAGGAACAGCATTCTGAGTGAGCGGATCTTATCAATGTTTCTCTTCGGCCCGACATCTAGCTGTTACTGTTTGAAGTATAAATTATACCTGGTATACTACAATACATGTTACATACGGGCAAAGTCACGGGTGGACAACAAGTTTTGTATAAATTTGCAGTCAAGAATTTTTTTGGCCACACAGACATTTTTACCAATAAATAACCTAGTGTTTAGCACAATTTAGCAAGCATGAAAAAAAAATGTACATATAATACATTTGTTAATTTTTAAAAACCGCCTATTTCCGTTCATCTCCGTTTTCATTTCCCTAAATAATCTTGATATCAGCATTACTTAAATGCAACACCGTTTTCCAAATTTATTAATGTAGTAATTAATAAGTCAACTTACAGTAGTCTGATTGGAATGTAATCGGGTTGCAAGCTTATGCCAAATAATTTAGTATTAGGTACTAGATGAACTAATGGGATAACAGGCTTAAAAATATAACTCTGAACTAACTGCATGTCAAGTAATGTTCTTAAAATCAATGCACACGATAGTTTTAGTAACAATGAATTATATTTTAATACACTTTATTCTTTAGTGTTAATATGACTTGCAGTGTAGCTGTCTGGATTTTTTACAGTGTTAATATTTCACATGCATAAGAATTAAAATTGAGTTTTTGTAGTTAACATTTAATATGTTGTGCCTTTGTTAAACAAGGTTCAAATGTTGTCATCAATTATTTATTTGTGTTTCTTAAATACATTTCTGAACAAATTAACTTCTTGGCTTGCACTCACAAGTTAATTTTTTTAAAGGTCCTTAATAAAAGTTGTGTTTAGTTCCTGATGCCCCACCACCTTCAATTTACACAAGAACAGCAAAACCTTAATAGTAATTTGCTTTTGGTGGAAATTCATACTGACAGCCTTTTGTGCAGTAAGATACCATGCTTCCGAGGCTGGTTGGATACAGTTGAAACAAGATTATTTGTTCATCATCATAAATTTTTTAAGCATGACATTCTTGAAAGGCGACAAGTTTAACTTGAAACAACCAGCATGTTCACTACTTTATGAAACAATTAAATGGTGACTTAATTTTGGAAATGTACTTTCATATGTTTAAATTTTGCTATGCTTCATTGTCACTGTATTCTTGTTGAGAACAGGCAAAAAAATTGATACGATCAAAGTGAAATAGCATGGGTACATAATTTGTATCTCATTTACTTAGACTCTCTCTCAAGTAATTGTCTTTCAGGAGGATTTCATGGATCAAGTATTGTAGATGTTGCGATTGGTTTAAATTTTCTCGTTCAGCTTGCTCTCTAATTTCTTAATAATTTCTTTCAAAGTTTTTTATAATTACTTGTATAACTATTGTAATAGAGTAAAATATGACATCTATGTTTCTATAGCTAATCTTTTATCTCAAAGTCAACACTAATTATATATGCAAACTTCTGTCTAAGCCACGTCTAGAATTTTGCTGCAAAACTGCGTTTCTCTTCTCCACAAAATTAAAGCTGAACAACCTGAAACCCACTGTCTGTACTGTTCACACAATGTGGTTCTGAACACCACACCATTATCGAAATGAACTACAACACAAAATAAAAGATGCTATATCACATACTTGTTGGTAACAATTGAGAGTTCATCCAGCCAGCTATTTTAGGGCCAGTGTTTTTTGGCAGTATTTGCAATGAAATGGCTTTTGTTTACATTACAACAAATATGTAATGTGTAGTTAAAATAAACATAATAAGTGTGTGTAGTAAACAGAGAGAGAAGTATTGTCAGATCGCTGACCAAGCCTGTGTGCCAGTGAGATATTCTCCATCGTATGTAGTTCTACACCAAACTAATAGATTTTCACAGATGGGCATCTAAATTTTAAGTAAATTTCCCTCTCTCTTTCTTCCGCTGATACTACCCATCAATCTCCAAAAAACATAAAAGTTAACTGCGGACTTATCATCTTCTTCCTGTCAGTAGCAAACAGGACATTGTTAAAAATATTTTTTTAAAATTAAGTAACATATACAAATTTAACATTTATTATCATTTGTACAGCAGTACAAAAATTTACTGTAAGTATTTTGATGGTGATGGTCTAAATGGTTTTCTATTTCTGACAAGATTAAATTGAAAGTTATTTGGGCGCGCATCAGGTTTATGTGAATGGCTCGGTCTGTCTTGCTTTTTCAACATGCGGGCAGGAGGAGGGCTAAATTATGCTTTGTCTCCCCGTCCTCTTTTCGCCTGACACGGGTTCTTCCTTTGCTTTGCTTTGATCATCTTTGTTTCTGATCATCATGAAACTGTTGCAGGGCTCGCATTTGCCCTCCAGTCATAGTAAACCTGAGTTTAAAATTAATGTTTGTTAAATATTTTAGTGGCTTAAGGTACTATTGCCGCTGATTAAAATAACTATGCCGTATAGCTGGTAAGTAGTTGGACTTGTTTCCCACGTTGTCATTTTACTGTTTGTTGATGATAGACTGGCCTTGTGTGGTGGCACATGTGCTGCTGGCCGACTAACTAATGTGTTTGCCTGTAGGCAGTAGGTCTTTGCATCACTCTTTTCTGGAACATAACCCAGAAGTTAATCGAGGACTTAATGTAATTTAAACTGACAAACTATAAGAAAAACCTGTATTTTTTTTATTTTGTTGAATTCTGAACTAATGTTTTAAATGGATTTCATAATTCTGGGGGCTATTCAAACTAGCTTAATTAAAACAGTAATTTATCAAGATGATTAAAATTTGAAATCTTTAATAAATTACTTTATAGTGTGTTATTTTTACTAGCTCCAAGGTGATTAGTAACCATTCTTTATCTTCTAGTCTTGTCTGTTGTGTAAATTTGTGTGTTGTTTTGTTTTAATTCTGGAAAGTAAAGCTTCAGATCTCAGTGTTCCAACATCTCCTCAACATAACATGTTACATTAAAAATTTGTTTGTGTGGCATATGTGTGATGCCAACTGTTTATCTCCATCTCTCTTCCTTGTATTTAATTCTCTACAGCAGCTGCCAATGCCAACTGCAGTATTAGTTCTTATATTTTGTGTAGCAGAAGTATCTGTATGATGTATGACCTCAGTATTGTTTCTTTTGCTGTTGGTTATTCATTGACAAGATGGTATCCAAGTGTAAAATAGTCTGTGCTACAATTGCAGTAACGTAACCGTAAAGAAATAACAGTACACGCACACAATAAGAAATAAAGAGTATCCAATCCGTCTTACGTGCTTATGGCAACTAGGCATTGGTACACTATACACAGTGTACAAAATCAAACGCATAATGAGCACACCATGCGAATCCTGGGCTAAATTATAGATGAAAATGTTAGTGGCAAAATGTTGTACAACAACATTTTACATGAACAATGTGACAACACTGCTCGAGAAAGTCTCCTAGTGCACTCCACATCCAGATATTATTTCATGTTATGTTGCATTGAGTAAAGGTAGAATAATGTTAGAACTACACATGATTTTAACCTAACAGTAATAATACAGATCAGTACATAAGTAGTAAGATAAGTAAGATATCTGTGGATTGCAAGAGGGAACTTAAGACAACATATGTTGCCACATTATGTAAATAAAATGTCATCTTAAAACATTTTGCCACTAACATTTTCATCTCTAATTTAGCACAGGATTCACATGATGGGCTTGTTATGCATTTGTTTCTAGACATCCTGTATTTTAGTGTGCTCCGCTCAAAAGTGTGTGTTCAATTTTTCTGGTTATTTCTTACAGCAATTGTAGCACTGCCTTAAGAATGTATGCTTAGACCAGACAGGAAAAAAAATGACAGATCTAAAATTACATTAGAAGAAAAAATAAATATAATTTGGAGTATATCAAGGTGGATAAACTATTTCAACAGTTACTCGTGAAACTGATCGTCCTGTTTCGACTGAGATCACAATCATCAAAGACACAGATTATATTGTTGATGCCTCAATGGACTGAGGATATTACACAAAAGTTTACTGATGATCCTGGAAAAAGGTCATTTCTCAAGGATTTGCTTTGCTTTGCTTTGCTGAGAAAGCTGCATGGAATGTTAATTTAAAACTAGCATTGGGTGGTTTAAACAGTTTAAGAAGCATAAGAATCTTCGCAGCATCAAGATCACAGGTGAAGGCCACAAGTGCAGATGTAGTTGCATAAAGGGAATTTCTTGAACTAATAAAAGAAATAATCGAGGAAGGTGAATATTTGCCTGAGACAATATTTAATGTCAATGAGACTGCTTGGTTTTTTAAGTGGATGGTAGGATGGGCATTTATTTCAAAGGAAGAATAATGTATGTCTAGATTCCATGTTACCGAAGATTGTATTACCAATACAATTGGTTGTAATGCGTCCAAAGTTTATTTACTGTGCATAGTTCTAAAAAATTATTTAGGTAAAATACGTACAGTTGATTATTTGGGTAAATAGAGATATGCTAGTACAGTAGAACCTTATTAATCCGTTATGTGCTGAATTGGGAACCAGATAATTTGGGACAGTTTTAGAAGTGTCAAAAATACATGTGTACAGTGCAAAATTACAGCACACATAATTAGCGATGCATGGGCCGGCAAACAAGCTCTGCAAGCTGGCAGTCTCTTAAGTTTACGGCGTGGCTTGGAAGATAGGAAAGGAGAACGATGTAGGTTAAAATAATGACAATACAAGGGGTAGAAAAGGTTGTGAAAGATTCTTTGGGAGGGGGTAGAAGTAGGTTTTAAGGGACTGGGAGGGCTGCAGCAGCCAATCTGGTGGTTGTGTTACAGAGAGGAAGCATGCATGACTGCGAAATAAGAAGGGAGAGGAGTAGTTGGCCGGCTGTGTGCAAACTCTGCTAGTTTTGTGTGAAGTGCACTTTTACTATGTATGATTGCTACACCAACCTTCAGCTGGCCCCCCTTCCTCTCTTTCAGTGTACCTTACTGTTAATCCTTCTGCCATTGTGACTCTCCCAACACTTTCTTCCAACGGCTTGAAAACTCAACCCATTTAACAATTCCAGGCATGTGCATTTTTCTGTGAATAAATAGCGTCCTTTTACATGTGACAAGGTTCAGTATTTCTGAAGTCATTCACAGTCATTGCGCTTTCAACTTCAACTTGCATATTGTGCTTTGATTTGCCGATAATGATTTTTTAATGACGACTTTTTATCGTGACTTTTAATCACGACTTTTACTGTGATGATTATTTACAACCTTTTGATTTTTTAAATGTTTTTTTTGTGACGTAAGCAGCTAAAGGAAGACTGGATTTCACGACCAAGTATGAGATCGTAATTGACATAAAAGAAGAAAAGTGTTGGGAGATGCTTCCGCTGCTTGTAACTCTGTACTAACTGAAAATGTTTAGATAGGAGAGGAGGATAACCACTTTAATTTCTTTATCAAGACAGGATGCCATGTCCATGATAACTCGTCACTGCTGACAGTAATTACCAGATGTAAAAGTGGACATGTAATTTTTTTTTGTCTAACATGCTGCGTATGCTGCACTGTATCAAGAACCAGTGATTCGTTGTTTAAAGTGCGATGCTATGCAAAGCTGGCTGCAGACTGAAGAGATTATATCTTTGTATGTGTGTTGTGTGCTGATGCATTCTGTATAAATTTACTGATAAAGTGATAAGCGGGAGGGGGGGGGGGGCAAATGAGTGGGAGAGAAAGTATGTAGGAATATAAGCGCTGTAGTTGGTTGTGCCTGTGTGACAGCCATACAAAAAAGTAGCCAGCCAGGAGCCTACTATGTTGCCACGCTTCAGCAGTATAATAGTAGTGAACAGTTAAACATTGTCTCTTGGTACACATACCTTGTCTTCTTGTAAATGTGTGTACCTTGTAAATTTTCTTAATGTAGTCATTAGTATAATTTATTATTAGTAAATACAGTGAACCCTTGATAACTTGGACTAAAAGGGGGGAGACTGTCCGAGTTATGATTTGTCCGTGTTATCGAGTGGTGTCCGGGGAGGTGGGGTAATCAGTCATTAATCACAAGAAATGCGAAGAAATTAGTACGCTATTATTTCTACAAGCAAAAGACGCTGCAATAAATACTGTTTTGTACGTAACTATCGTATCAAGTTACAGGAGGGCCACCATGCAGTGGGAAAATTAACGCAACATGGAGGACTAAAAAAGAATGGCAAACAATGTGGGCAGTCAGAACTTAATTATTTTTTTTATGCTGCTACTTCTGGCTGATCCTTTTTTTTTTATCTCTGTGCTAGAAGCTGGCACCAAGGCACCCTTCTATCACATAAAAGTTTTCGTCTGGCTGGCGACAGCCAATATGCGTGCACGTGTGAGAGAGATAAGAAATGACCGTTGGAGATAAGCTAGGGAGGTTGCGAGCGGAAGTAGTCAAGGTCAACCGGTACAGTGTCGTGCAATACAAATGCCGCACGTGACCACACGCATCTCACACAAGATGTTTACATTGAAAAATACCTTACGTCCGTATGTTACAGCGCAGGGGCAGCAGCCAGCTGCTAGCCTGATAGTAATACTCTACCCTCCTTCAAAGTTACAAAGGTATAAAAATAATTTCCCTCTTATACATGAATAAAAACGGTACTGTAATTAACAATCCTTCTGGGTCACTGTACATTATGTGAACATATTTTAACAGTACTATTTTTAAAATTTAATTTTATGTATGTAAATTGCATCATAGAACACATAATTTACAGCTGTATTTTTACACAAATTGTCATATTATAAAGCAATAAAATTTTAATAATGTTTTACAGAGTTACCGTATTTACTCGCGTAATCGCCGCATATTTTTGACCTAATTTTAGGCCCAAAAAATAAGGTGCGGCCATTATAAGGGGTTTTCAAAAAAATTACCTTCTAAATTTTTTTTTGGTGTAGAATATAACAAATGTAAATTTTTTCTATATTTACCAGTTCATAACGTGAACATTTATTCTAAAATAAAGAAAAAGATTTTGTCGGTGTATAGTAAAATGGAAAAATTAAGACTAAAAAATCTCGTTAATCCATTCACGTGCGTCACTCAATGAATATCGTTTAAAATTATCCCGCATAAGACGTTTACATTATGCGGTCCATTACATGTACGCTATTATTTCCCGTGAAGTAGTTTATAAAAAAATCCGATTCACGCTTAAAACGTTACAACTCTCCAGAAGCCGTTACGTTATCAACAGAGCATCGTCAACCAGCGAGCGTGACTCATAGTGTCTGGCTTGGGCATGGAAGTTGTGTTGTTCTTTCACCACCCACATCGGCTCTTGAAAACATCGTTGTTAAAGGGCCGTAAAACTTTCTCACCAATTTTTCTACATCGCAATGCAAAGCAATTATTTTTAATTTTTCTTTTTAATGTCCGGGACAATTTGTTTTGCAACCCTGAGTTCATTGTACATACCAGAACAAAATAATTTTCCGTTTATGTGTCATTATAACCCGTAGTTATCGTCATTTCACAAGCACCACATTCAAATGTTTATTTAGGACACACGTGCGTGCCTGGCTCGCTGGGCGAAGAGGGAGGAAAGATAAAGAAGTGAGAGGTCGGCCTGCTGCGTTGCATCTTTACTCACGCATCGCGCGCCTCGCTAGCAACATTTTACCACACGGAACTTGCCAGATATTTACTGTGGGGTTATTAAAGGCTAAGTAGCGATGGACGACTTCGTTATAAACTTTAATACTGTTCTAAAATATAATGTGATGAATTTAAATACAGCAGAAATGATTTTTTATGTCTTTTAACCAAAAAATAATTAACTAAAAATTATTAAAATTTTTTAAAAATTCTGTCCGAGTTATCCGATGTCCGGGACATCGAGGTCCGAGTTATCGAGGGTTCACTGTACTATGATTTATTTTTATCCACATGTTACATTGCTGCTAAGGAAAAGCGGATCTCGGGACCTGTAATGTGTCTCGGCCTTGACCTTCATACACAGCTGTGCCCTGCTGACATGTGTCTGGCAAGCACTTCCGAACTTTTAGTGGTTAACACATGAAATTCGGTAATCCGTGATTATTTTGGTCCTGGCCATCACAGATTAATGGTGTTCTACTGTAGCATGAAAATTTAAACGCACGTAAAATTTTTGAAGTCATACTGGAAATATATGAGAAATAAAAAGTAATTATACTGAAACATGCTGGAAAATTCAAATCACCAAAAGTCATTAGACTTCCTGTTTATCAATAAGTGTGAAAAAATCTTGAGTTCAAAGGTGGCGATGGGAGGGGGGAGGATTGAAGGGTTGACGAATGACAAGTACAGCAATTTACCAGTAGACTAGGAGGAGAAGTTTTTGAATGCGCAAGGTGGAAAATAAATGAATATGAATATTTTTTGGGAGCAAATAATGAATTTTTTGCATAAGTGTTGAGGTGGTTATGTACAACAGGAGTTTTGCAACTAATCAATTTACTAGTAATTATAAACACTGGAAATGACATATGGGAATCTATGGACAAGAATTGTGTTTTTACTGTCTTAATTTTTAGACTGAGGAACAATTATTTTCACTTGTCACACACCATTTCTCTTGGCAGATACATAATTGCATCTTGGGTAGTAACCAAGAACCATATGTTAGTCAGTCTGTAATAAACGTTTATAGTGAAATGTCGCAGAGTACATTTGCAGATTCTCGTAAAGTGAGCACAGCATTGTGTATAGTCCATTTAAGCCTACACATTTGTTGAAAGAATTAAACGTTCATTAAACAGCAATAATGCCACATGGCGCACAAATAATCTGCCAACCGGTTAATCCGCCGAACAGTTAATCCGCACCTGGATAGTTGACATTTTACTTAATGTTAGATAATGACAGGACTAAATTTGAAGTACAGTAGACTCTCAGTTATACACGGGCGGATTTTCTAATTAGCAGCGTATCTACAGCATATTTTAAGAAACTAAATATTAGATATTAAAGTTCAATATAAATACTTCTGAATGATGTTTATATGGACCCAATATGTTTGTTAAAAAATCTGTGGTGTTTATAGCCATTAACATTATTAGTGATCCATTGATTTTCAAACAAGTGATTTTCATTTAAATAAAGTATGTATTACTATAACAACAGATGCCCAAATAATAATAATTAAGTAGGAGGAAGTTACCTACAACATCTGTTTGATACAATTATATGGCTCAAACTACATTTTAGGACCTACAGATAACAGAAAAATGACTCATGTCAAGTCCTGTGTTGATAAAAAAGATGGGGGTGGAGAAGCATACAGTTTGATAACATCAGCAGGAGGCAGGGAAGGTGTTAGATAAAGATATAGGAGGGGAGAGAAAAGATGTGCCTTCATCTTTTTTTTTATGCTGGAATAACTGCCGAAAGGATGGTTTGAGAGAATGGGAAGGGGATTGTTTGACAACAGATACGTGATGCACCACACATACATTGCTTCCACCTAGAGCTGTAATTTGTTAAGCTGGTCTTGTTAATGGTTGGATTTGGAGAGAGTGACAGCAAAATAAAGAAGGAACAGTTTTGAACTGAATTGAACATTATTAGTAGTTGCACAGTTTCAGGGGAATTAGATTTGATGTTCGTAAAATTTTTGGTAAGTTCAGAGTAATGAATGCGGATGGTACACGTGGTATATGTGATGGATCAAGGTTGGTGTGAGTGGAGGATGGATGTCAAGTTGCAGAGAATTGTCATGATGGGAAGGATACAAACAGGACAATGGTCGATGAATGTATTAGCTTAAACAAAGGATATCAAAGTGTGTGTTATGTGCAGTATAATTAAAATGGTAGTAAATGGAAACACAGTAGTACAATTCCTACGCTGTGCTGTCGAATTTGCATGTCTCACATTTATTTAAAAACTTTGAAGGTTACGTTGCTTTGAATCAAACAACTTCGTTTAGTGGTTCTATACACATTGCAAATTTTTTCATTCAATAACTTACACATTTTCAGCAGTTTTTTTTAAACTAATTGTATGTGTTAAATTACATTTTCTGACAGGCATTAATGTTGCTTGGACATGTGACTTAAACAATGATTTCAATTTAAGTTTTTTCCTCCATTGAAGTATGGAACGTTTTTTTATTCCTGCCCTTCAGCTGATGTTGACTGCAGAAGAGGTATTCTTATCTCACATCTGCGATGTCTCAGCCCACCCCCTTTCTTGAGAAACTTGTAAACATTTCATTCAATGTTGTGAGATTACTGCAGCCTGTGCTCTTATTGGCTGCTGAGTTGGTTAACACAATGGTGCCCTACATCCATCTTTTATGAGTGGCTTGCAGCAATATTCATAACATTTGATGCTATTAATTTTGTTACCATATCAAGTAAAAATTACATTTAAACACATTAAATAGTTGCTTTGTCTTATATTTCAAATGAAAAATAAATTTTCAAGTTATTCGTTTTGCCCATCAGTACTGATTTTAGTTGTGTAGCTGAAGAGATGATGTGGGGTTTGAGAAAAATGAACCCCGCTTTTCAGATCTGCAATTCATTTTGTAAAACTGCTCCTTTATTGGGCATTTAAATTTACGCAGCCTGTCACTCACCAATGATTAAACTGTTAAAGTCTTAATTATGTGAATGATCAAACTGAAATTGCAGTTCCTTGCGAGGTACTTGTCGCATTTAAGTGTCCGATAGAGACATTGTCTCGACTGTATCAGTGCGGCAGTCGCAAATAACGCAATAATTCAAAAGTTCTCTTAATCTTGTCAAGATTTTTTGTGCTACAACCGTTCCGTTTTAGGACGTCACATCAGTAAGGTTCCCGCGGCAAAGTTTATCAACACTTATTTGTCCGCGAAACAACTATTATGTCTAACTAATGTGACTATTCCCAATCTGAATCGTGAAAGTGTAATGAAATCGGTCAACTTCGTCAGAGTTAAACTTAAGCAAAATATCTAATATCGATCGATAATTGGCAGCGCGAGCATCCCTTTCTAAGGCCCCTGCGAACTCCTGCCCCGATCAAAACTTCCAAAAATGTAATAACTGAAAATGTAACTGACCCGTGCGAACCACCTTTCGAAGGGTTTCACAGGCAACTGCCGCAATCCTGTGTCAACACTCCCTGACAATCACAACCCTCGCGATCTCCACGTTTCTCAACTGACCAATCCCAGATCTTCCCTGAAAAACAGACCACGCCCATCTCGGCGACTGTCTCACGACACAGGCCCTCCGCCATTTATTCTTTCAAAATTATATAAATTATTATCTTACATTGCACAATGACACAGATTTCCCACGTACAATCGTTTCCTTTCAATTTTGACATTATTTAAATACTTTATACAATTTAATTTATTTTCATTTTTGCCACCAGCATGGCTTTGGCTTGTTTGCCATCATTTTGGAAAGTGGGGGGTGGGGAGAAGAAGAAAAGAGTCTCATTACAAATTCTTTCGCTGTATCTCAGAGTGATTTAAAAGGGGGAGGGGTTACACTGCTGGAGAATGGCTGGGCCACTAGCGAAGTTTCTTCGAACAAGTAAACCAACCCCTCTTACACTCATTTTTAGACTCCCTGGGGATGCGACAAGCCTCAGCGACACCTTTTTCTGTAGCCCCTCGCAGAGCTCATATTTCCTGTCCTGTCCAGTGCTGACTTAAAACTCGACCCTCTCTAGAGGCTTACCAACAATACACTTTCAGTTCAGTCTTTATGCTACACATCTATCCTAAATACATATAATTTATAAACATCTTAATATTTTGCCCATTACATAACCCTCTGTTTTCGATAGTGTCTCCTTCGGAAGAAAATAAAGAATATTGACCACTTCGCCCCTTATTGCTTCACCATCTTTTGTTTTCCTACCTATCCGACACACATACTATTCACACTCTTTATTTTCTGAAGTGACGCATTGGCGTGCCATTATCGTACGGATGCGTGGAAACAAGGGCAGGGCTTTATTTCTATAAAAAAAACTCTCTGTAGGCTTTCTGTTAACAATAAAAAAACTGTTCCCCGGACCTTGTTCGGCGACAGGGGCGGGTGGCTTTTGTTACCGTGCGGCTATAGTCCTACAGCGACTCTTCTTCTAACAACAACAAAAATGCTAGTCTTCCCAGGGTGCTCCAAGCTACTCTTTCTTACAGCATAACAAAAACTAGAAAAAACATCTTCACTTCACAGCTAACCCACACAAAATTCTTACTACATAAATAAAAGTCGTAACTAATTGAGAAAAAAATCTTCATTAAAACTAAAACTTAGATAAATAGCAATCTACATTGTCATTATGCAATCCAAATTTCAATTCCCCACCCGACATCAATCCCTTTAAGTTAGGTCTTTATATTGCCTCATCCTGTCAATATTGTAGACTCCCCGACTATGTAAACTACCTAATTCTCCTATTTCATTAGCTCCATTACCTACTTGCCTAATCACGCAAAAAGGTCCCTGGTATAAGTTTGACAGGTAGGCGGCCTGTTTTTTAGCTTGGATGATATTTGCGTTCTCATTATCATCACCTTGTCACTTGCTTTCAGCGTGTCAGCCGGCCTTAATTTTTTTGGTACTGGGTACACTTGACACAAAGAGGGAGTGTGTTCTTTTATCTTAAACCGACTTGAATATGACTTCATTTTCCCTGGTTCTTGCGCAAATACCGACGTGTGCTCGATTAACACCTCATTAAGCTCCTGGCACTGCTCTTCCGTCAGCATTCCGGGTGGTCTCTTGGACATCTGAAATTTTTCTCGTCGTGTCACTTCTTTTGAGATTTCTTCCCTGTTTGTAGAAAACGCAACGCGCTACTGGTCAACTCGGGCGATCTTTAGTATAAGTAGTGTTCCATCGTGCGGACTAGGGCTTCCGTCCCACGTACCTGGCCGTCAGTACGAAGTTCTATTGTACGCTGTCGGCAGGCGATTCTCGCTTCGTACCGTTTTAGCATATCCATCCCTATGATGACTTCCATCCTGACATCTTGTGCTACTATGAAATTCATTGTTAATTGTGCGCCTCCTATGTGTACTTCGGTGACTACCTGCTTGTGCGTACCTTTGATCTTTGCCCCGCTTATCCCAACTAGGGTAATCCCAATGGTTAGCAAAACAACAATATCCTTTTCAGGTCCCTCTTTTACAGTTTTATTGAACACATGCTTGTTCATAATCGAGACCTCGGCTCCCGTGTCAATTAATGCTCAGAATGAATAATTGCGTATCTTTATTTCTAGAGTTGGCGATTTTTCCGTGCTCACCTACCTATGAATGAAATTTTGTCTTGGGCGAGGAATGCATGCCTCTGTAAAAATTGTTTTTGTGATGTAATGTTCCAAGTTACTTTTCTCATTGGTTCATTTGATATGGAATGGCCCACATCACTTATCATCCCACAATGACAAAATTATTAAGAAATTCTTTAAATAGTATGAAGGTCTTTGTAAAGTAGAAAGGAAAGTAGGTCACTGTGTGTATAGAGTGTTAAATGCAATTTGTCACGTGACAATACTGAGACCATAGAAAATGTTAAAATCATCATATACATACTGTTTGAAGTATTAATGAAAGTAACTCTTGCTGTGTAGGAATGTATATGGAAGTTATTTTAGGCCATGATGTGAAATTGATATGAATTTAGTCAATTTCATGCGCTGCAAAAAAGTCATGAATTTTGAAGTCAACAGTTGATAATTTTTTATCAATTTTTAAAATTTAAAAGTGAGTGAGAAAAAAATGTATTTTGTCAGACTGAATTATTTAACTTATTTTTGTACCTTCCTAGAGAAAAAAATTGTCTCCATCTTGGGGGCATAGATAATTTGCTGTTTTCAAAGCCAAAAATGTAATTTTGCAGACCAAATTAAATTTTGAATTTTTAAAGAATTTTAATTATGATTTAAGATTTAGTGTTAAAGCTGTACCATTCTGTTATTTTCAACTGTGTTGAGTTCAAATGCATTGGAATTAACAAAAAGATATTTTTAACATTTTCTCATATTTTATGTTTGAAAATCCTATTTCGTTCTGGATGTTTTTAAATTACGATATAATAATTCAAATGTGAATTACTTGTGCTTTATTTCAATAGTATGACAGTACAAGTTGTGCTGTGATTTAACTAAAAAAAAAAGAGCTTTACGTTTGAAGTGAGTGCTTGTGGGCCTTTAGGATGAGAAAGTATGACTTTAGGCGTATTTTAGCGGTTGAATTGGTAGCGGTACCTGTAAACAGAGCATTTTAGCACTCCTGTTTACAAGGGTGTTTGCAAACATGCTGCAACCAGGCTGAGGGTGTTTGTACGTTTCTGGCAACCGAGGCAGGAGGACGTTTACAGGGTTTGTTCACAGGATGTTTACCTTGTCTTTTATTTCCTGTTTTGTTTCGAACAAATCTGAAACCAAAACAAACTGTATTTATGTGAAATATGGACGGAACTTAAGTTATTTTAAAATAAAATGATGCAATATTAATTTTTCATCATATACTGGTGCACAATTAAATTTATTTCTACAATTTATTATGCTGTACATGTAAAAAAAAATAGTGAAAGTAGTTTATTTTCCAGTAAACGTATTTGTGAAGAAGTATTTTCCTTTATACAGTACAATTCTATTCCTGATAAGACAATAACAAGTATACAATTACATAACTCCATGGTGGTAGCCATTTATGTTTACTGAATATTGCATTTTAGCGATTTCTTGTAAATGCAAACAGATTCGGCAAACGCTTGCTAACAGCTTGTGACCAATTCAACCGCTAAAATATGCCTATTGTGTTCTTCTACTTCCACACTATCTTCACCTGTAACAGCCAAGTCACCATCATAAATAAAAAAAATGTAATCATCCAGGGTTTGAAAAACTGCTTGTGGTTTAGTGGTAGGTAGTTGTGAGGACGAGTATTGATACTTAGCAAGGTTATCTCCGTCTACTGGAACATAACCATAATATGGTTTTATATTGAGATTGGTTTGAACTTTTAAAATTATCTTTCAAGTAACTTCTTTTTGTTAACAATTTCTTCTGCTAAAACATAGAAAAATGTCGCTCAAAATGTTTTACTTGAATAGAAGTTAAACATTTATTGTGGCTGTAAAATGTGGTTTACAGTGATCACTTGTAAACTATCATTTGTTACGAGTTATTTTACTGTACCTCCAACACCATAACATAGACTTTTGCTATATGATACAGCAAATAAATGCAATTAATCATCTAGACCAAAATAATATTTGTGTTTAGTCAGAATTATTATTATAATCGTTATCGGTTGTGTTTGTGGGGTGCAGATGTGTTTGTGTATGTGTATGCTCTCCTCTTTTCACTGTTTTAAGTGATTACAATTTAGCTAATCACTTAAAATTAACATTACTAGAACTTCGGTATATGCCCCCGAGTTCTGATAAATGTTAAATGTGTGGTAAACCGTGGTTTGGTAAGCAAAAACGTATTTATTGTGAGGCTAGCTGTGGTGCAACATGTCTTAAACCTCAAGATCTAACAACTGAAACTACCTATCTGTGTAAGAACTATGAACAACGTGATACGACAGATACCACCAAGTTTTCGCCCAAGGAAAACCGGGAACTGCTTTTACTGATACTAACTGATGATTCCAAGGAGGTCCTTTCAACATTGTCTCTTGGTGAAAATTTCAAAACAATGTTTGCTTCCCTGAACGACAAAATTGACTCTCTTACCAACCAGGTTACTGAACTTAAAGAAGAAAATTCTCTTTTGAAATCTTTGCTGGTCTCCAAACTTCAGGAAGAGTGAGGCCTAAGATGAAGGCTTTGTTGATATCTCGTTTTGCTGCTGACATCACAGAGGGCAAAGTGGTAAACTATTTAAACACTGAAATAAAACTGAAAAATCTGAAAGTGGCCAAATTAAGAACAAAAAATGACTGTTATTCTTCGTTCCCTGTTGCGGTTGAGGATTCCGAGTTTGACCGTATTTTTAACACTGTTTTCTGGCCCTCCGGCTGCCTTTTTGCCCCTTTTATGATAAACTGCAGGAAACACAGCTTTTCTCTCAGGTGAGTCCTACTTCTGACCCTGCTATTAATTTATATCAGGCAGCTAGAAGCACCTCTTCTTAAATTACTTCTCATTATTATCTATGCAGGTACGTTTAAAATATATTCATCTTTACTATGAAAATGTAAGGGGTCTACAGATGAAAAGCTTGCAATTTGAGGATTCTAATAGCGTTAATTCCGAATACTTTCCAGGCTATTATAATGTTTTCCGTTTTGATAGAAAATATGACGCTATTATTTCTAGGGGAAGAGGTGTCCTGATTGCTATTAACTCCCTTATTTGTCATCTAGGTGTCTTGAAATCTGATTTTCAAATTAATAATCTTGATGCTGTTTGGATAGAACTTACTATTAGTAAAAAATAAGTCTCATTGGTAATATATGTTTTCCTCCTCAACTTTCTGTTCAGGAGCTTAAAAACTGTTTAGATACTCTTGAGTCATAACTCTCTAATTATCCTCATCATGTTATCGTTGTTGGTGATTTCAGTGTTCCAGGCATTGACTGGAAAAATTGTGGCGCCAAAAATGTTGAATGTTATTATAATAAACAAAAAGGACTATTACTGTTAAAAAGTAATAACTCAATCTTACACAATTTAACATTATGAAACCAGATAATTTTTCGTAGATTTAGTTTTCTTTAATAGCTACATTACTGAAGTTTCCCAGTCTGTTGATCCTTTAGTTAGTGAAGATGAATATCATCATGCAATTATGTCCTCCGGTCAGCTTGAAGTCTCAAAATAGACATACAACAACAACTATTTTCTCTCGTGATTAATGCAATGGTGACTATCTCTCAATGTATTATGCCCTAAAAATCTTTGATTGGAGTCCTATCTCCATATGGTTGATTATCTGGCTAGTACCACTTTAAAAATTATTGATACATACATATGGTTAACCCAGACAGCTAATAAAAAATACCCTGTTGGGTTTTCCTCTGCTCTTATTAAGCTTGTTAAAAAAAAAGATAATATTTATGGAAAATATAAGAGTCAAAAGAATGAACAAAATTATTTAATAATCTCTGCTGAGTGCAAATTGGTGAAAAGCATAATTAGAGCTGATGAATGGAGTTGTCTTCTTGAAATAAATTATCGATATTAAACGTAATCCCAAACAATTTTTGCTGAGATCTATGAAAAACCTTCTAAAACTTCCAATACACATTTCACCTCTGATTCTAATACTCACTTACCTATCCCTACAATCAACAATAGTTAAATACTTTGGTCTAACAAAAATCTTAAATCTAGTAAATCTTCAGGACCTGATGGTATCCCTAACTTTATAATTAAAGATTCTGCTGAAATCTTTGCCACCATATTAACTAAAGTCGTTAATGCTAGTTTACCTTGTGATATTTTTACAAATACAGTAATGTGGTGTTTCCATGTTGGTACTTCCCATCAAATCTTGTACTCGAGCCTCACTTGGGTAGCAAATGTGACATCTCAGTCTCATTGTCACATACCTGAGCCTCAATTGGGCAGACAAATGTGACGTTTCGTCTTGTCATGTACCTGAGCCCCACTTGGGCCGACAAATGTGGTATACGAGTCCTCCTGGACTAATGCCCCCACTCGATGATAACCCAGCCCAAAAGGCAGGGTTGAAAGCTAATACATGCCTCCCAGTCTGTAGTCAAGCACTCCAGAATTTCTTGGCAGTATTTTTTAAGGTTATGTTGCATTGTAGGCCAAATCTGGAGTTTTCACAGACACTAGCTAATTTCGAATCATTAGTCCCAAAATAATGTATTTCATTACATTCCAACATTTCTGGTTTATTAGACTTCAGTTTACATGTCATTAAATACACTGTTCAAGCCTTAGCACGATGGATTGGGTTCACAGAAACTTACAAGCAGAAACACAGCTCGACTATACCGGAAGATTAAGTAAGACAAAGTCAGAAAACTTAGCACGCTGTGAATACACACCCTGCAATGAAGAATGAGTAGCCATACTTGTTTTCCGCACCTAACGGCCTACATGTACGGGCGGAAACGAATTTTGTAGAGTTTAACAGGTGTCTGGAAAGAAAGGTTAAAGAAGAAAGGCCACGGTACTACCCGTACATTTTAAATTCGCCACTCCTGAAACTTCTTCATGTAGAAAATTTGGTCCGCAGCCCTGCGCAAGTCCTGTCCGACCCGCGTCACGACTTCAATCAACTGTGGCGGAGGCAAAACATTCCAGAACGAAGGCGAAGGAGCACCACATGCCGCGCTGTCATTGACTCATTCTCGGTAGTGTGACCCTCGTCATTCGTTCCATTATCTAGAACCCTCTAGGGCAAAATTAGAAACTACGTAATAAAAAACAAGCAGCGCCTAAATTCCTGCCAAATAAAACCAGATCACAAAAAGAAAACAAAGCTACTGCCTCCTACCTAGGCCACCTGACCATAACAACAAACATGACACCCTATCTGAAATCTAGAACATTCGGTAATAAAAGAACTGTGCCTGTACTTTCCTTTTCTGGAACCGAGACCACTAAATTAAAAGTTAAAATTTTAAATATTATATTGTAAAATTAATATTACATAAAATATTAATTCACCAGTAATAAAAAAACCCTTTCCCTGCAATGTTACATTTTCCCCCAACCTTTCAATACAAATTACCAAAATTTTGGCTGAATGGTTCCCAAGCTTAATCTGTAACTGTCCACCAAGTATAACCTCCAAACACATTACTGTCTGTTGTTCACAGTTCTTAATTATCCTCACCTTATCTAGTATGTACATACAATTTTCACATCCTATTAGCAAGTTCAACAGAATATATCAATAAACCAAGTAGTTACAAACAACTTTTCAAAGACACTGTAAATACCATCCCTATACATATCTGGTTACCTAATGGGTATGGTTTACTTATAAAAATTATATACTACGTACCATCATTGACAATTTTTAATTTTATCCTTTCATCATATGATCAAAATATTCCTGTTTACCCCAAAAAAATAAATATTTGTTCTCTAGTATACTATAGAACACATTAAACAAATGTTACAATCTAAAACCCTCCAAAAATGCATTATGTCATCTTAAACTGATCCTAATACAATACATTACCTCCATAACATATAACCATAGCTTGTAATTCACTATTGAAATGGTTTCCATGCTTTGTTCTCATTTACTAACCCTCAATAATTCACGTATCATAATTTATCAAAACAAAATAATACCATTATCAGTACACTGAACATTCCTCATGCCACTCTTAGCACCCAAATAAAACACTTAAAACTTAAATTATGCCCTTGTAAACATTGCTGTGTCCCAACAGCTGATCATTTTCTGAAACTGCGTCAGACTGCTGTCTAGCCACACAACACATGAAAACAATATTTACCCAAATTTGGTCACTAATAAAATTATTTTACAAATTCTGATGAAATCATTCACCCTTACAGACTAGCCTCCCAAGACCTTAGAAGCATTACGTGCCAGTTGGCCCCTTTCACTATAACATAATTGCAACATATTCAACATAATAATTTTGATTACAAAGATAGATTTGTATTCATTTTCTATAAATATGCTCTGATTTTCCTTTATAATATTTTATATGGGGTCTACATTCCCATTATCAAAACCAAAACGTATGTGATAACTGTTTACCTGATAATATGTGTGACTCTATTGGTACGTGACTGGACTGGTGGTTTGTGCAGAACACCCATAACTGCAATGCTAGGCAATTCCTATAAGTGTTCCTGTCAGCAACACTGATCACTAATGCAACATCATAAATATAGAATGCACCCCAAAACTGCAATATTATAAAACTTCACAAAGAGCAACACCTCAATTACTTCAAACCATTAACGTCACTTACTGTACTTTAAATAAACTTCATTTAACATATCTCAATCACACGTTAAACAACAAAAAATAATTTAGGTTGGGCCTCCTCCTAGATACATATTACCTTATAAATCCACTCTCAGGTGCTGAAAAACTGGTTCTATGTGTGTCCATTGGTCAACGGCGGGACACTAGCTCTTCCTAGCTCATAGAACAAATATTACTTACTTGCCAACATATGGCTACAAAAAAATAAGAGTCAACCCAAACCAGCTAGTTTCAAAGCAATAACATTCATAGTTACTTAATTATCATAATGAAAAAATATCAAATTCCCGTCAACTCTCACAGTGACTACTCATAACCTTTGTGGTCAGCACTCAAAGTGTATTTATATCTGTAAATGCAAGGAAACAATAATACTCAGGTGTGGTCCTGCCTGGCAACAAGCCCCCATGAGTGTAAACAAATAATGTCATTAGCAAAACAAACTTATCAAAACATCAATAAGATTAAGAAAAAAACAAAATTACTTGAAATATTAACGTTACCATGTGTATGTGTTGTAAAGAAAACAAAATGTAGAATGAAAGGCAGTACAAATATCACACAATTGCAGTAGGCCTATGTGTGCACTAACAATTTTTACAGTCACCCGTCAGTCAGCTTTATACTTGAAACATTGACACAATACAATTTCAGATGAAAACTTCAACAAACACAATAAATTCATAAGCATCAACTTATCATAAAACCATTCAGTTATATAAGGTAAAAGTCACATTTACCAAATTGTCTGGCCATGACCAATTCCTAAAAAGAAATTATTTTAACATACATTCATTTATAACATTATCTTTTGTTATAATTCCCAATATATGGTACACTTCCTTACTTGTTATCTTCAGTTTACATAAACCTTACTGTCATACCTTTGACGTAGTTAACTATCTATTTCAGCCACTAATCCCACTCTCTTGAACATTACATTATTACACTTGATAAAACATAAACTTAATTATCGTCTTTCCCAAAGAATAGAAAAACAAATTTTTGCACATAAATATGTTCCTCTGAACATATGACACTCAGTCTATGAAAAAAATTAAATCTTAAAATGTACTTGTTTACCCTAATGTGCACATCATAGTCCTTTTTATAATACAGCCTCCTTGGCTTGCATTCTCTTATTTCCAATCAATTACTGATTCTATGTATGTGCTAACAATTTCTTCCTGTGTTTGTAGTCTTTCGGCACAACCTTAACCACCTTCTGAACACAACTCACTTTTCACCTCTTCCTGCACACCTTCCATAACTGTAGTACCTTTCTAGTCAACTCAGCCAAACTCTTAGTTCCTATTTCTACATTTTCCTTTTCCTTAAATGACCCTTGGTCCAATTTCCATTTTTGTACATTTTCCGTTACAAGTAAACCCTTGCCTGTGTCTCGAGACAAGACTGTTTTTTGCTTTTATGTTTACATTTTCTCTCATCTGTACCTCAGTGCATTTCTGACCCCCCTTATTCCTTAAATCATAGTGACACACAACATTCTCATTACACAAACACTCCAACACCTGTATAATTTTCTTCTCTCCCTTGCTTACATAATTACTGCATGTATATCTGCTTCTGTGAATTCTTCCCCTTGAGGAAGTCCTATGTTTACCTAAATTTGTTACATCCTCATTAGTGTCTACCATTCTGTTATCTGTTTTTTGATACACACTATCCCCATTTGTTTAGTTCTCTACCCCCCTGTTCCATCATTTACTCTGTTTGTTACCTCTCGTGTAATTTCCCTTAATTTTTCATTGATTTCCTTATTCAGATCCATCAGTACATTTATTTCTGATTGGATACTGCCCTGAAAATCTTTTAACTGTTTGAATTCTGTTTGCAACCTTTCACATTTTTTATTCAATTCTGTTTGCCCTGTTTGCAATATATTAAATTTTTATTCGGTTCTGTTTGGAATATATAATATGTTTTATTCTGTTCTGTTTGGAATACGTAAAGTTTTTTATTGTGTTCTAATTGGAATATATCAAATTTTTTTGCCACCTCTGCTAACACATCCCTCATTATTTATTCTAATTTTCATTCTCGGTATTATCTTTGGGAAAACCCCTTGCTTCTGGTTCTTCGTCATGATAACCCAGCCCTAAAGGCAGGGTTGAAAGCTAATACATGCCTCCCAGTCTGTAGTCAAGCACTCCAGAATTTCTTGGCAGTACTTTTGAAGGTTATGTTGTATTGTAGGCCAAATTTGGAATTTTCATAGACACTAGCTAATTTCAAATCATTAGTCCCAAAATAATGTACTTCATTACCTTCCGAGATTTCTGGTTTATTAGACTTCAGTTTACATGTCATTAAATACACTGTTCAAGCCTTAGCACGATGGATTGGGTTCACAGAAACTTACAAGCAGAAACACAGCTCGACTATACCGGAAGATTAAGTAAGACAAAGTCAGAAAACTTAGCACGCTGTGAACACACACACTGCAAAGAAGAATGAGTAGCCATACTGGTTCTCTGCACCTAACGGCCTACATTTACTGAGATCTAAGAAAGTGTAAAAGTGGATTATCCGTGATATTGGATTATCCGAGGCATCGGCACCTGCCATTGGCACGGATAATCGGGAGTTGACTGTATGTGGAAACATGCAAACGTAATTCAGGTTTTAAAAAAGGTGATAAATATGATCTTAATAACTACAGGCCTATTTTGCTCCTTTATACATTTTCTAATGTTATGGAAAAATAATGCACAGACATATTAATTTTCATTACATGAATATCATCTTCAATCACCAACATGGTTTTCAGTATAAAAGAAATGCTACAACAAATTTATTTGAATATGTGAATTAAATTTATGGAGCTGTCATATTGAGAGGTCAACATGATGCTATATATTTTGATCTAAAAAAGCATTTGGTACTTGTCAGCCTTCCATAATTCTGTATAAACTTAGGAACTTAGGTCTTCACTGGGCCATATTAAATGGAATCAGAGCTATTTAATGGAGAGAATTTTTACTGTCAAAGTAAAGAATGTCTTTTTCCACTTCGTTTCTTGTTTCCTCTGGTGTCCTTCAAAGTGGCACTTTGTCCCCTCTTTTATTTAATCTGTTTATTAATGATATTGTACAACAATTAAAATTTGCTAATTGTCTATTGTATTTTGCGTTGACCTGAAAATATTTGCTAAAATTAGTAACATATCCGATAGCATTAAACTTCAAGCTGATGTCGACTTAGCCTGTAAGTGGTGTAATAATAATATTATGAATCTGAATTATGATAAAACTATCTGCATCACATTTACGCGTCAATGTAATCCTATAAAGTTTGAATATTTGGTAAATAATTGCAAAATTAAACTTAAAGATTTTGTACATGATCTTCGAATTTTATTAGATAGTAAACTCTATTGTCATTCACATATTCATAATTTAATCTCCAATGCTCATCGTACTGTACGGTTACTAAAATTCCTGACCAATATTGCTTCTTCTCCTGATTCCGTAATCAGCCTTTATTATGCTTTGATTATGCCCAAGTTATATACTGCTCTGTTGTTTGGAATATAGCATTACCATCACGGACTCGAATCGTTTTTAGTTAGTCCAATACAAATTATTTAAAACTATTTACGTGAGATTCTCTCATCTGCTAATACCTTGTAACTATGTGGATATTCTTACTGATTTTAAGACTACCACTTACATGCTCGTAGGATAGTTAATGATGCTCTATTTTTTATCCACTTATTTCTCTATTACTATGATTGTCAAACTATTGTAAACAAAACAGGTTTAAAAGTGCCAAACCATATTAGTACAAACTTTAATTTTTTTTTTGCATTATCTAAAAGTAAAAACTTAATTAACGGATGTATACTCCATTTTAATAATAATTGTGAATTCGATCCTTTTAATAATAGAAAAATTGTAATCTGTGGCTTTAAATTAGGTTGATTTGGTGTGTCATATTTCTGTCAGTTTTTTCTTTTAAATGTCTTGCAGCATGATGTCCTGTCAGTGTGTTGTACCTGTCTAGTCCATTGTTTTTGTATGTCCATAGTTATTTTTATGTCCTTTGTTAATTGTACGTCCAGTGTTTTTTTATTTATTTCTGTTTTTCTTTAGTTTCATCCTGTTATTGGTTGCATGACTGTTGGATGGCACTTTAAACCTAATAAATATAAATTATTTTAATAAGAATTATTATTATTGTTATCTGATCCAGTTTTTAAGAAAAGTAACAAAGAGCTGATAACAAATTAGAGGTCTATTTCACTATTATGTGGTTTCTTAAAAGTTTTTGAAAAAGTTATCCATATACATTTAAAGTTTTATTTGAAAAATTGATTATCTCAATTCCAGCACAGCTTTACACCTGGAAAATCAACAAATTTATTTCAATTTATGAATTTTACTATGAGGGAAGTAATTTCCCAGAGACAAGTAGATGAAATCTATTTTGATATGAGTAAAGCGTTTAATACTTGTAATAATAAAATATTTATTTCTAAGTAAAGTCACATTGGACTAATCACTATTTATACAGACTGGTTTCATGATTATTTGTCAAACGGAAAATGCAGTATTAAAATAGACAACATTTTATCTATGCCTTATGATGTAATATATGGAGTACCACAGGTGGCACCTTAATAGAATTCCAAAAGTACTCCAAAAAAATTCTAAGGTGCTTCTGTATGCTTATGATCTTAAAATACATAAAACTATAGGTGGTATACATGACTGTTGCTTCAAGAGTAGAGTCAGTTGCTCTATGGTGTGCAGATAATCATATGAAGCTCAATTTTGACAAAACGCAATGCATCACACCCTCTCGGAAAACATATACCATTAATTTTGAATACTCTGTTAGCTGATACAAAGTACAAAGATCTGATTGTTTACGTGATATTGGTGTTATTATTGACTCTAAGCTATGTTTTCATCATCATGTTGATAGTATTTTCACCTCTGCCAATAAGGTTTTTGGCTTGATAAAGTTTATAACATCACCTACAACCTAATATGACTCTTTAATATGCTAGTATGATTAGCTTATTAGAAGCAATTTAGAATATTGCTCTGTCATTTGGAACTCCATCACGAGTACAGGTAGCAATATAATAGAAAATATCAAAAAAATAAATAAATAAAATATTTTGGCATTAGTATAACAAACACAACATTGTAAACCACGGAAGCTTTAATTATCAAGTTGTGTTACAAGCTTTGAATAGACAAACACTGCATTTTGGTAGAAAAGTTGTAGATGCTGCATTTTTATAAATTTATTTGTTAATTATTATAACTGCGAAGAAATTCTAAGTAATGTAGTTATAAAAGTGCCATAATATTATCAACGCAACAAACATTGTTGTTTATTACAAATAATAATAATAATAATAATAATAATAATAATTGAGACCTCAGTTTTTAGATAGTTGTATTGCATAGTGTAATGAAATAATGACTACATTCGACCCTATCTTAGGGCTAAGAGTGACTATAAAAAATTTAGTGGACAAACTGAATTAAAAAATACAAGTAATTATATTGTAAAAGTTGAACAAAACAGTAATGGCTATGCTACATATATAAATATGTTTGTATGATATGTGTAGTGTTTTTTTTAAGTATTTCTTGCATTTTTGTATTGTCTTGTAGTTATTGTTAATGATTTTTCATGTTCAAGTTTTTGTTTTTTATGTGTATTTGTATAACTTCTTTTCATTTCTTCATTCCTTTTTTTGTACGTACATTTTTGTTAGTGTTGTCAGTTCAAGGTTGTAAAAACTGTTGGCCGGCACTTAAATCTTGATAAATAAAATAAAAAAAATGAAATAATTATTATTGTTATTAAGTAATACATATTTGTCCAGTTTGGAAATGTTTTTTTTTCCTTCTTTCATTCCTTCATTTAATAATTTTCTGAGAAATATCCCAAAATTATGCATTCTGCAGAAGGAATACTTTTTTATTTTTGATGTTAGGATTTTAATATGCATTTTGTTATAAAATTTTTAACTGTAGTAACTTTTTCCTTCAGATCATTAAATCACCAAGTTTTAAGTAATGTCCATAAGGGTGGCAAGATTGCATCAATCAGTTGATAACTACTGTTTTCAATTATCGTTTCACTATGTAGCTTATTTTCCTCACAGATGATATCAGCCATTATATTAATCCTAAGACACTCCCATAGTTTTGAAATCATCACAATTTTTATTTAATATTTGTATGACATTTTACCTGCTGTAGTTGCCAACATTAATTTCACACTTTGGTGCTCTAGGCACATACATACAGAATGTGTGCTAGTATCACAAGCCTGTATATGACACTTGGACCATAGTGAAGCAAACGTTGTCTATATCTCGATAACTTTCTTCTAATTTAAAGTAAACTTGATTTAAATTAAAAACTACTTCATATTTTTGTTTGTCTTTACTCCATTTGGAGATGCGACCGTTTTACATTCCTTTACACGAAGCAAGCATTATGTTTACATAATCACTTTTGTAAAATTATGTTGAAAATATTTTCATCATTTACGTGATTTTCACTTATTTTTTGTCATCAGAATTAGGTAGAACACTTAGTTTTGATTTAAAGTTCCTGCATTTCTTACTAAATGATCACTACCACACCTAACTTCAGCTTTGGTTTTAAAAATGCTGTAGCATTTTGACATTAAACTTCAAATTTGAATTTCTCATCAAGTGTGCTGACATGTGTGAATTCCTCTATTAACTATTTTATATATTCAAGATAGTCCAAATTCTGGTTTAGAGTAATTTCTTCATGATCAGTAGCATCTTTGAGAAATAAGATACTGGCGTCTAATTTTATATTTTTAAATGTTAGGTTGCTCCATTTTTTGTCTTTTACAGTGAGAATACTTTCGATAACTAATAAAAGATTCATCTAGGATAATGCGTGTTTGGTTAACTGTTTCTATAGTTCAAAATTATTATCATTATGTTCTGATCTAGCAAACTCAAGTACTGTGATTATATTCAAATTTTTAGAACAGTATGTGTACACAGTCTTATGTGAAGTTTTTAATGTTTGTACTTAGCAGACAGCTGCAAAGTGATTTGTTCAGTCTTTAAAGTTATTCTTTGCATTTGGTTTGAATGTCTATGGAATTGTAAATAAAACAAGAGCTTATATTTATCTACATTTATTTAGAAAGATTAAAATCTAACGAAATATTTAGTAAATAATATAACAACCATCAAACATATGGTCCTCCGGCCACGGATGTTTAAGGGTAAAGAAGATTAATTTGTTGCATATATAACTCACATCATCTACTTATGAGGGATCTACAAAACAAGCTAAGTCTAGTTTATATGTTCTTTTTCTTTCTATTGACATGGATTCTAAACAGAAATCCATGTTTAAAAAAAATCAAGCTAATTAACGGAAAATTGAGACGAATGCAAATTTTCATAGATAAGCATATTACTGGTTCTAGTGTATGTGAAATGAGGTTGAGATTGGAGGCTTTACCTCAATTAATGCATGAATATGATGAAGTACAAACAAAACTAGAGATGATTGAAGATGACACGTCAGATCAAAATGAAAATGACAGAGAAACATTTGAGAACACATATTATGAAGTATTAGGGCAGGCTACATTGATTGTCGAACAATACACAGAAACTAATTCAAATCTGAACAAGGTCTGTTCACAACCAACAGGTTCATGTAATAATACACATTTAAAATTGCCTACAGTTAAGTTGCCTATATTCACCGGTAATGTTACAGAATTCAGACATTTTAAAAATACATTCACAAGTATAGTTATTCATAACGATACTCTAGACGAAGTTCAGAAGCATCATTATCTATTATCTTCTGTCTCAGGCGAACCCCATAGACTAATTGAAGCGTTGACAATAACAACTGAAAACTTCAATATTGCTTGGAGCATTTTGTGCAACCCATACGATAACCCAAAACTCATTGTCTCAGCTCATGTCAGGCAACTACTATCCTTACCAGCAGTTACAAGACACTTAGCATCTGATTTAAGGTGTTTATTAAGTCAATTATTAAGCAATCACAAGGCATTAGAAGCATTAGATTTAAATTTGCCACTGCATGAAGTTATCATATCGCAAGTAGTTTTAGACCAGCTTAGTGAACAAATTCGCAAGGAATGGGAGATAAGCTCACCAATTAATCAAATTTTACCATTAAAGGATTTATGTGAATTCCTCGAAATTAGGTGTCTGGCGTTAGAACTCAGCAAAACCAATACAGTAATTTTATCAGAGAGTGCAGTTCACTAGAAACAAAACTCAATTGCGAGACAAGCAAAACATGTAACACAAACATATGTTACAACTGACAACAGCTGCATGAAATGCAATGAAATGCATGTGTTACATAGGTGTCCTGACTTTTTAAGCGAAAGCATCCAACAACGTACTGAATTTGTATTTGCTCACAAACTTTGTGTTAACTGCTTGAAGTTAGGACATATAGCAAACCAGTGTAATTCAAGCTCTTGTCGTAAATGTGGCAGAAAACAGAATACATTATTGCATAAAGATACTAAGAGTTATCAAGCTGAATGTGATGCCAATGCTGTACAAGGCAACAAAGATAGTGAGAATTCAAGTAAATTTCCACAGTACTGTTCCTTAAATGTCAAAAAACACACTCACATTCTACTTCCCACTGCTATAGTGAGAATACATGACAATAATGGAAGAGAATTTATTTGTCGTGCATTGTTAGACTCCTGCTCACAAGCACATTTCATTAGTGAATCTTTGGTTCAGAGACTAGCTTTGAAGACATTTCCTAAAAACGTGCCAATGCAAGGAATAAACAATGCCAGGACAGATTCGAGGTATTGCACCACAGTTCATATAATGTCTAGGACAACAGATTATTCCACAGATATTGAATGTTCTATTTTACCATGCATTTCTGGAAATGTCCCAAGTAACCACATTAGTAGCCACGATTGGAACATTCCAAATGATGTAAATTTAGCTGATGAAACATTCAATCAACCAGGGAAAATTTATCTTCTTATTGGAGCAGAGATCTTCTTCCAAATTCTTATACCTGAACAAAGACAAAGATCAGGTTATCCAAATCTCCAAAACACTAAACTTGGGTGGATATTAGCAAGACCACATATATTGTCAAGTGTAAATGCAAATCAACAAAATTTCTTTGTCAGAGATGATAGTAATCTGGAACAACAACTTAAATAATTCTGGGAACTAGAAGAACTTAATAATACACCAAGTTCAAAGGAAGGAAGAGAATGCGAAGAACATTTCAGTCACAACACTTGAAGAGATGATACAGGAAGATACATTGTACATTTACCATTCAAACAGAATCCAAGGTGACTTGGTGACTCATATCAAATGGCATTGATGAGATTTCTGCGTCTTGAACAACGCCTAGCGAAACATCCCAGTTTACATTCAGGTTATATAACATTTATGAGTGAGTACGAAGTGTTAGGTCACATGCACATTGTAGAGAAAACTAAGGATAACTTGAAATTATCTAACTATTTGCCACATCATCCTGTAATAAAGGAATCAAGTACCACAACCAAAACTAGAGTGGTGTTTGATGCATCAGCAAAAACTTCTACTGGAATATCACTCAATTACATTTTGAAAGTGGGACCGACTATACAACAAGATCTGTGTTCAATCATTATCCGATTCAGAACACATGAAATTTGTTTCACTGCTGACATTGAAAAGATGTACCGTCAAATTAAGGTTAGTCCAGATGACTGTCAATTTCAAAGAATATTGTGGAGAAATTAAATGGAGGAAACAATCAGGGAATATGAATTAGAAACAGTGACTTATGGTACTGCATGTGCACCCTTTTTAGCAACAAGGACTTTGCATCAAATATCTATAGACGAATCACAATGCAACCCTGTTGGTTCAGAGATTATACTTCGAGATTTTTACATTGATGATTGTATGTCAGGAGCACACACAATTCACGAAGCTTTGGTGATGCAAGAACAACTGATAAATTTGCTAAGTAAGGGAGGATTTACGCTTCGAAAATGGTGCTCAAACAATCCACAATTACTTGAAGCTATACCACATGAGTTTCGAGAGACTCAACTGCCTTTGCATTTAGACAATAACGAAGTAAAGGCATTAGGATTAATTTGGCATCCAGCCACAGATAAATTTCAAATTGTTAATGATAAGTATTTTAAAAATGCTTCTAAAATAATTGTGTTTACGAAAAGAACAGTGTTGGCAGTAATAGCATCACTATTTGATCCTTTAGGCTTAATTAGTCCCATTATCATATCAAGCAAGTTTTTATTACAAGAGTTGTGGCAAGCACAGGTCGACTGGGACGAAGTTCTTCCCACAGAAATCTCAGACAAGTGGAAACATTTATGTGAACAAATTCCGCATGTACAGGAAATACATATTGACAGACATGTTTTAGGAAAGGGCAATTTGAAAGACTTTCAATTACATGGATTTGCAGATGCTTCTGAGAAAGGTTATGGTGCGTGCCTCTACATAAGATCTACAGAAGAAACAGGCAATGTCGTCGTAAAAATTCTATGTGCCAAGTCAAGAGTAGCTCCAATCAAAAAGATTACCCTTCCCCGATTAGAATTATGTGGAGCTCTGCTATTGTCCAGACTTTTCAAGAAGGTCATGTCTGCCTTGAATTGTTCTTTCTCCCTTAGGAGATTGTGGACAGATTCAACTTTAGTGTTAGCATGGATATCTGCTATTCCTACTCGATGGAAAACATTTGTAGCAAATCGTGTTGCTGAAATACAAGACAACACTTCAGTGGAAGATTGGCGACATGTACCATCAAGAGACAACCCTGCTGACATGATATCAAGAGGAATTAATCCACGCGATCTTGTGACGAATGAACTGTGGTGGCATGGACCATCGTGGCTGCAAGAAGACTCATCTGTGTGGCCAGAAACAAGAAAGGGTAGTAACCTAGATTTGATTCCAGAAAAGAGAATACCCGCTACAGTTTTGGTGACTACATCTGTACAAGATGATGTGATCTCAAGATTTTCAACTCTTAATCGATTGACACGGGTAGTCGCCTATTGTAAACGCTTCTCTGCAAATACAAAGATATCTCCAGATGAGAGAAAACTTGGATTATTATCTGCACAAGAACTTAAAAATGCATATATCATATGCATTAAAATTGCTCAAAGATCAGAATACTGCACAGAAATAGAACATTTGAAAACCAATAAAATCTGTGATTCTAAAAGTAAGCTGAAGTCATTGAATCCTTTTGTATGCAACAATGAAATTCTAAGAGTTGGTGGATGCCTTCATCATGCAGTCATTTCAACAGATCAAAAACATCAGATGATTCTTCCACCAAGACATCATTTGACTAAGCTAATAATTGAGAATGAACATTATCGTCTATTGCATGCTGGAAATCAACTTCTGCATTCTTCCTTGCGTCAACATTATTGGATTGTAAATGTCAAGAATATATTTCGACATATTATTCGTTCATGCTTAGTATGCCAAAAATTCAGATCAGAGACAACACTGCAACTCATGGGCCAGCTTCCAAGTGTCAGAGTCAATCCTGCTCACCCATTTAATAATGTCGGAGTTGATTATGCTGGACCGTTCTACATCAAATCAGGTTCAAGAAGAACCAAGACAAAGGTCAAATGCTACGTCGCACTATTCATTTGTTTAGCAACAAAGGCTATACATTTGGAGGTGGTGTATGACCTAAGCAGTCAATCTTTTATTTCTGCACTCAAAAGATTTATATCTCGACGTGGTCGAGTTAATCAATTATTCTCTGATAATGGAAGCAACTTTATTAAGGCTAACAAAGAGCTGCAAGAATTACAAATTCTCTTCCAAACCAAAGAACATCAGACTGCTATAAACAATTTTACTTCTAAGGAAGGAATCAAACGGAACTTTATTCCTCCTAGAGCTCCACACTTTGGTGGATTATGGGAAGCTGGGATATGGTCATTTAAATATCATCTGCGGCGTGTTATGGGCTGTACATTTTTAACATATGAATAATTACTGACCTTAATACTGCAGATAGAAGTATGTCTCAACTCTAGGCCTTTGATAACATTGAACAATAATCCAGATGACCCTTCTGTTCTTACGCCTGGTCACTTCTTAATCGGTAGGCCAATAACAGCTCTCCCAGAACCAGATCTGAGCACGTCGAAGATCAACTTGCTTACCAGGTGGCAGCGAATTCAGTAGCAGTTACAGTTATTTTGGAAAGGGTGGTCAGCTGACTACTTATGTCAGTTACAACAAAGAAATAAATGGGTAACTCAAACCACTAACATTCAACCTGGTACCCTCACCATTATTCGTGAAGATAATTTACCTCCATTGAGTTGGAAGATCGGCGTCATACAACAGACCCATCTTGGTTCCGATGGATTGATTCAGGTGGTGACTATCCGCACTTCAAATGGAACATTTAAACGTCCCATTACCAAAATATGTCCTCTTCAAAACATCCAGCAAGATACTGACAAATGTTAAGGTTTTCGCAATATGTTTATGAAAATGTTGATACATTCATTTTTTTTTCTAGAGGGCAGTATGTTCAGTCTTTAAAGTTATTCTTTGCATTTGGTTTGAATGTCTATGGAATTGTAAATAAAACAAGAACAAGGAAACTTATATTTATCTACATTTATTTAGAAAGATTAAAATCTAACGAAATATTTAGTAAATAATATAACAACCATCGAACAGATTTCACTTAGGGGGATTGATCCCTCCCAGATCAGATTTAGAGCTTTTCATATAAATCACGGAATCAAGAGATGGTTTTTTTACTTTTTTCACATTGACAAGGCATAGTTTATTGTTTCATTCTTTTTTTGGAATCCATATTGTGTTGTTTCTGTTACATTTGTGACCTCTGTGTTTGTTCCTGTAAATAAAGCAAATTTTCAGTGTCAGCTGTTTCCAGTTGCAAAATAATGAATACATTATGGTTCTAACAGTTTCAGAAAATGTATTAAGTCTGTATCTATGCTCTGTTGTGACAAAAAATTTGGTACATTGACTGGAACAGAAGTTATCGAGAAGAAACTGACAAATCCAAGGTGGTGAGGATCAATACTCCTTAAGGACTTCAAAATTGGATTTTTGTGCATACTAGAGATATCGGAAGATTTATTACAATTAAAGTGAAAGAACTAGTCAACATATTTCTTGTAATGGTTTGTAGAGATATTAACGACTTCACACACCCTTCCTAAATATTTGATGATCTCAAGTAAACAACTTTGACACTCATGCATAGTAAAACTAAATACAAAACACTACATTATCACATAACAAAATAAAACCTGATACCAGAACAGACAAGTAAAGACTGAACCTCTAGGCGTGAGGTGTATGATCATCTGCTTACGTGCTTAATTCAATCTCAATGAAACTGATGCATAACCTTCACACTTTCAGAAATTTTAGAATAGTTACCATTATACTTAAGAACAAGTCTTGAAGTTCCATATGTTTTGTCTTTTATTTTTGCTGAGTAAAACTGTGTGTAGTTTTCTGATTATATATACAGTCTGTCAAAGATAAAGTATTTTCACAATAGTAATAATTAATTTTTTGTACATTTCACTGCATAGTCAGGGTTTTAATACTTTTCATATTAATGTTAAATTTTGTTTAGAATAAAACAGGATTTTATAATCTTAAACACATGAAATTGAAAGAAATATTGTTTTTCGTATTTTAAATGGTCTTTGTACTCTATGGGGGGTAAAATAACAGACTGGTATGGCTTGTGTGCTAAAGCTAGTAATCAAGAGTACATTTTCTGAGTTACCTCAATATTTGTGTATTGTAGGGTACCCAACATGACTTTTATCTTAGACTTAAAAACCAGCAAATTTTAGTTTTCCTACATGTTGAGCAATTTTTTATGCTAAGGACATTTATCAGATAAATTTTATGCTGCGTGTTTGTTTGCATGGAGACTATATGCACACAAATGTCGGATCTCTGAATGTCACGGACGTGAAGCAGGATATATAAAGTGGTTTAAAACAGCACTAGGAATGCTGAAATTAAATTACTGCAATCTTGAAAACATGAGACTTAATTTATAATACAATTACAAATTTATGAATCTTATATGACCTTTAAAATAAACCACCAGGGATCCAATAGGGTGACTTTAAAATTTGTGGTAAAAATTCTCCTTGAATATATTGTTTCTTTAATGCAAAATTATCTATGGACTCCATTCTTTTGTACAGAGCAGTTAGCGACACTAGTAGTATCACCGTTACAAAGCAACAGATTTTTTTATGACTGCCCACATAATTTCTGGGAAGAATCATCATTCGTAGCACAAAAGCAGCAAGAAAGCAAGTTCACTTTTTAAGCTTTGTATTGTGTAATATGTATTTTTTAAAAAATTTTGTTTGGTTTAATAGCTCCAGGAAAAGTTGTTCAACAACAAAAAAAGAAAATATTCTGGAAATATTTAAAGGGGGTATCGGAAATATTTAAAGGGGGTATATAATAGAGGAATTCAAATGTAACAATGTCATCTTCGATTGGATAGTAAAAAATAATGTTTGTAAAATAATTGAAATACAATAGACTCCTGATTATCTGGAATAATCATGGGGACGGACACCACGGATAATCTTCAACTATAGTTAAAACGTGTTTTTAAACTTTTTTTTCTTTGTTGGAAACTACTTTTCTGTGTTGTGACTACAAGGGCTGGCAGCTACGCACGCTAGCCATACAAACATGCTGTGAGATTACTTCGGCCATCAATTTATTATGAAACCTTGTCAAACTATCAAGTCTTAGACAACAATGCAGCCGCCGCTGCAGTTTACCTTTTCGTTCCCATCACCTGTTTTCCTTTGTCAGTCATTCCCTTCCCGGCTTGCTGTTGTCCCCCCTTGTGACCCCCTTCACTTATAGTTGTGCTTGTGCATTTGTAGATAAACAGTTAACCCTCGATAACTCGGACCTCAATGTCCCGGACTTTGGATAACTCTGACAGAATTTCAAACAACTAAATTAATTTCAATTAAATTATTTTTTGGTCAAAAATCATAAGAAAATTGTGTCTGCCTCATTTAAACCCATCCCGTTTTATTTAAAAACAGTATTAAGCTTTAAAGTCAGTTGCTCATCGCTACTTAGCCTTTAATAATCCCACCGTAAAATATCTGGCAAGTTCCGTGTGGTTAAATGTTGTTAGCGAGGCGCGCGAGTGGAGATGCAACTCAGCAGGTAGACCTCCCTTATTTATCATTCCTCCCTCTTCACTACTGCACATGCCATACACGTGTGTCATAAATAATCATTTCAGTATGATGCTGGTGAATCAGATGGTAACTACAGGTCACAATTGTATCTAAAGAGAAATTTATTTTGTTCTGGTTTGTGCGATAAATTCAAGATTGCAAAACTATTTGTTCCGGACATTAATAAAAAAAATTTAAAGCTATTGGTTTGCATTGCAATGTAGGCAAGGTGGTGAGAGGGTTTTACGGCCCTTTAATGACACCTTATAAGCCGATGAGGGTGAAGTGAGGTGAAAGAACAACACAACATCCATGCCCGAGCAAGGATTCGAACCCAGGGCCTCTCGCACCATAAACTGGCATCTAACCCACTACACTAGAGGCCGGTGCAATATCGTAAAAAAACCAGGGCTTAATAAATTATAAAAAGGGTGGGGGGCAGAAAGGGGCTTTTGCCCGGGGCCGCACATTCTAGAGGGCCTCGCTTTTGAACAAGTTAAATGATTAAAATGAATGGGCTTTTATAGAGTTACTATTAACGTTTATGGTATCTGTAAAATTTATTTTAAGTGCAAAGAGTGTAAAGATGTCACTGATCTATGACGATGCAGCCAAGGTAAGATAGTATGGAGGGAGGCCTACAAGCACACATTATCACTTCAACCATGGCCGTGACTTCAACTAAACAAAAAATAAAGAGGAAAGGTAGACTGAGATTTACTTTTCTCCTGACCCCGTATTCTAACAAGGAGGCCCTGGCAAAAAACAATTTCTTGTAGGAAACGTTTGAAAGGGTTGAATGATGGAGGAGACTAAACAAATAGTACATCAGTACAAGAGAGACCGTGGTGTGATGTGTAGAACTGCAAGCCGCAGCTGATAAACTGACTAATCTCATTTCTGTTACATAAAGTAATTTAGTCACTTGTCTGATACATAACAATTCATGGTTATAAATGCATTTTTAAAATATTTTTTGTTCTTTAATTTGGTTGTTTTCACTCCCATTTAACTCAGTTTAACATGATTAGAATTTTATTGCTTTTTAGCGTGACAACTTGTATAAGAGTAAAGTTGTAAATTGCATGTTCTGTGATTCAGTTTATATGCATAAAATGAAATTTAAAAAATCCATAGTGTTAAAATGAGTTCTATTATTCCTGTACAGTGATCCAAAAGGATTGTTAATTACAGTACTGTATCTGCTCTCGTATGAGAGGAAAGTTATTTTTGTGTCTTCGGAACTCTGTATGAGGTGAGCGTAATTATCAGGCAAGCAGCTGGCTGCAGGCACTGTGACATGCTGATGTTAAGAAGCAATTTTTCACGTAAACATCTCGTGAGGTGCGTGTGGTCACATGTGGTGTTTGTATTACTGTTGAGACTGTACCGGTTGACCTTGACTACTTTCGCTTGCGCTCTACCTCCCTAGCTTATCTCTCACTCACACACACGCACGCACATAGGCTGTCGCCAGCCAGATGAGAGAAGGGGGTGAGAACTTTTTAGTGGTCGAAGAGTGCCTTGGAGCCAGCTTCTAGCACAGATAAGAAAATATCAGCCAGAAGTAGCATAAAAATATATAAAAAGGATCTGCCGGCCCAGGTTGACATTCTTTTATAGTTCTCCACGTTACAGTGATAATTTCCCTACCACCACCTCCTGTAAATTGATACGTACAAAGCAGTAAATATTGCTATCTCTTTTGTGTGTAGAAATGATAGCGTACTGATTTCCTCACATTTCTTGTGATTAATGACTGATTACCCCTCCTCCCTGGACGCCCCTCGATAACACGGACAAATCGTAACTCGGACAGCTTTTCCCCCCTTTTAGTCCGAGTTATCTAGGGTTCACTGTAATGTGTTTTGGATCAGTGACAGACTAGGTAAGGAAGATGACACAAAATAATATAATGGTTTTTTCTTACACCAAATCTCTTCTGCTATAGATTTAAAATCAGTATGGATGGATGAAATGAATAACTTGACATTTACAACATAGCTTATAATTTTTTTATTCAGTATTTTTTCCTGTGTTAAGTAAAAAAGATATATATGAAGTCACTAGTTAATGAATGTTACTGTCATTTTCTCTTGGTTTGGGATCAGAATTTATAGCATCAAATGTTTAGAATATCGCTGCAAGTCACTCAAATAAGAATGGCTATAGGGCGTCATTGTGTTAATCTACTCAGTAGCTAGTAACTGCATGGACCACAGTAATGTCGTAACGTCGGACAAAATGTTTACAAGTTTGAAGAAAGGAGATGGGATGAGATGTTGCAGCTGTGAGATAGGAATCTATCCTCTGCATTGGACATGCACTGAACAGCAAGAGGAAAAAAAATAGATAAAAGGAACAAATTGCTGTCACAGTGTTAAGTTGCCTGTCCAACCATTGCTTAGCAAGAAAACACTTTATGTTTAAAAAAATGGCTAAAAATGTGGTAGCTACTGAACAAAAAATTTAGCAGTGTGTATAATAGCACTAAATGAAGATGTGCAAATTGAATATTCATGACATCAAAGTTTTTAAATGAATGTCAAACATGCAAATTGGACTGCATAAAGTAGGAATTCTACTTTCTGTACTTGTTACTCTCAACTTTTAGATGTGTTACAAGCATCAACTGTAATTCCCCTGTAATTGTGTAACTACTGATAATGTTTAGTTTAGTTTAGTTCAATACTGCCTTTTTGTTTTATTTGGCTGTCTCTCCTCTCCCCCTCCCAATCTAACCATTACCAAGACTACCTGCAGTGTTTACAGCTCAAGGTCAGAGTTATGGCATTTGTGGTGCTTCACATATTAGTTGTCATACAATCCCTTTCACATCTTCTCAAACCATCCATTCGGCAATTATTCCAACACAAAGAAAAAAGGAATAAGTTTTCACAGGTACATTTTTTCTCTCTCTCCTCTATCTTTCTCAAACTTTCCTGCCTCCTGCAAATGTTATCAAACTGTATGCTTCTCTATACCCTTCCTTTTTATCATCAATACAAGACTGCACATGAGTACTTTTCTGCTTTTTTCCATAGGTCCTAAAATATAGTTTGAGCCATATCATTGGGTCGGTAACTTCCTCCTTCCTGTTTGTTACAGTATTTTGGGCATATGTTATGAAAATACACACTTTATTTCAATGAAAATTACTTGTTTGAAAATGAATGTATCACTAACTAAAACTTTTGTGGCTGTGACACAAAGCTGATACACAAAAAAGCATTCAGTCAATGAATGAGATTGCGACCTCATTCATTCAGTGAAAGAATGAGACTGTGGCTCGCGGGTCCAATCAAGGAAGGTATGGCAATGCTACGGCGAGATGCTAGTGGCATATACTTAGTGGCGTTGCCAGCTCACAAATTAGTGCTAAAACTGAACCCATCTGTGATTTAAACTGCATTATAAACTGTGGATAGTATGCATACTGTATAATATTTAACCACAATTAATATTATGTGTTAATAATAAACAGTACAGAAATTTTTACTGAAATTTATGTCTAATAAACATCATTCAGGAGTGCTTACACTAAATTTTAAAATTTAATTTTTTGTTTAGAAAATGGTGTTTATTTTGCTTATCTGCTCAAACAAAAGTAAAATGTGGTCAGTAACTAATCAGAAATTGTTCTATTTTTGTTTATTTCAAGAAATTGATACTTTTAATTTTTCAAAGGTTTTTACAGTTATTTTACATAAGGTGCTGCGCTGTGCTTTATGTTTTTTATTCCAAATAAAATAAACACTTACATGCATTACGTCTGTTCTTGAGATTTTTGGTGACTTTATAGTTACTACAGAATCGAGAGATTGCGATTATTACATTGAGAAATTTGGGATTTTCGGCTATCGGATTGCAGGTGGTTTGTTTAAAAATCTGTATTAAAAAACCACTTACGTGATTTGTTTCGTACACTTTATTATACAACAAAGAAGGTTGGGAAATCCTTCTCGTATATAGGTATCTGGGTTTAAACAAGTATTCTGCTTTTCAGAATTTTTTTTAACAAAAATTAGCTTAAAATATTGGTTCCAGTGTGGTTTACCTCAAATGACTTGAAGATCTCCACAATAAGTGATTTTTTTAAGTTACAGGTTTTTATGTAAACCTCTGAAATATGTGAAATTTGCCTGTAATAAGTATGCAAAATAGCTGCTATTGTCTACTTGTAGATACAAATCTTACTTAAATAGTTTTTTCACCTAAAAGACAATGTCTCATATGAGAGTTAGTGAGAGTTTTTTGATCAAAATAAAATTGATGCAATTTTGGCTCCTCGACTACAGTAAAACTTGTTGATCAGTACATCACTTATACATATTTTTCCATAAAGTCTACAACATTTACTTCATCTTTCTCATTCACCTACTCTCTGATCATTGATCTTTGAGAGATTGTACACTCAACTGTAAGTATGCTTTTGTCTTTCCTTTTCTCTGCACACTGTATATTATGCCTTTGTGTCTGCAGAGTAGGCAATTCTTTTCTGTGACCATGCTGTGCAAGTGAGCTGATTAAAAAAAAAAAATCAGACGAGTTTAGTTGGAGTGAATCATGGCCAACAATTGCTACCAATATCGGCCCTAATCAGTCACCATTATCATCATTATTCTATCTCTGATAGATAACAGATTTAGTTTCCCAAAGTGTGCCTGTTCCTAGGCCCCGTCTTACTTCTAATCCCTTTTGTCATACTGATCACATGTTTTATACACATTTATTTTGCCCAGTGATAAAAATTGCCCAGCAATATATCCAAGTCTGTAGTATAACAGGCCACTGAATTTCAGGCTTCTGAGGTTTTGAACCCATTGGCTGGTTTGTAAATAGATAACATAGGACACCTAAGATAAATTGAGCAGGTTTTCAGCCTCAGAAGGTATTATGCTTTTGGAACAGGAATATATTCTCATATTTAGGGACATTCACAGTCTGGAAAAAACCGTAAAAGTGGTGGCGGCAGCTTGTCAGACTTATACACCTGAAAACAGGCACTTATTCTGATCTTTTAAAATTCACTCCTGTTCTCAAGGAAAGTCTGCTGCATTTATGTTGTTTTGGTTATTGGGTCATTCTGTGTTACACTTCTGTGCAAGTTACTTATTTTGGTGTTGTGTGGTTTTCTTTGTTTACTGACTATATTTCCTGTAAGAAATTTAGAAATTTATATATGCTTTGTATTTATTGGCGATAGCCAACAACAGATTTCTTTATTATTAATATTGTTTTATCAGGGATGGATCCATAGCGGGGAGGGGGGCTGGGGGCAGTCGCCTTCCCCACTCAACCCCTTACCATAAAAAAATACAAATGTGTAAAATGTAAAGAACTTTAAAGTGATGGATCATTTCAGACTATCAATGGTTTATTTGAGGAAAAAGTGCTGACAATCAAGTCAAAGTGTTGCCTCATGAGTTCTCCTCCCTTGGAATAATTTCCTGATTTGTAATAGTATTTTGCTTCCCTTCTCCCTTAAACGTCATCACTGAATCCATGTCTGGTTATCATATTTGCAAGTTTTCTGCGTTTAAAAGAAACTGTTGAAAATTGTTTGTCCATATAAGACGTTTGTATAGTCATTGTTTTTATGTTTTGTCCATTGTATTGAGGGTATTATTGGAATTTTCGGGTGAGCGTCTAGTGTAATGTGTCCAGAGTATTTTAATCACAAGTTTCAGGTAGTGTTATGCTGGTTTTCATCTTACTATAGGAATGTTTTACAGATTGAGGTTTTATTATACTATACATTTTTTTATAGCTATCAGTTCAAATATGTATGACCCATGCAAATTTGAGATGAATTATTAACACTTAGTAATCCTGCACTTATAATTTTATCATTGTAACGATGTTATTTACATAATACATAAAACCTGCCCAAAACAGACGCTGAGTAATACTGAAACCTTTACAAATGGAAAAAATTTTACAGTCCTGTTACATTTATTGTATATGAGGTCCTGCATAAAACTGAAACCTCCATAATGCTGAAATGAACAATTTAAAATGGAAATTAGTATAGATTACATGTATTTGTGTTGCTCACAATCACATAAATACTACGGGCATGATTTTGTTTAAAAATAGTAGTCTTGTCAAATTTATGGCATGCATTTCGTAGAAGTATGTAAATATTTAATCACGGTCTAACTTAAACCAAACTTTTACTACTCATTTGCATTAAACTGGGTGACTGTGTTTCAGATGTCTAAAATATCAGGAGCAGGTGGCCATAACTGGCACAGTCAAGAAGCCACACAGATAACTTTGTGATAGATAAAAAAATTAAGGAGAATCATGTAGGCATTATGTTTATCGGCGCACATACACTGACATCTGATGACTACTAGCCAACACTGACAGTAGGCTCAAACAGATTGAATGACAGTTGGTGTGTTGCACAGCTGTCACTTCCCTTATATTTTGTTTTCAAAATTTTATTTCTTCAGTGTTGCAACAAAAAGAAAGAGATTAGATATTGTGCAGCAAGTGTTTGTGTACTGTACTTTATTTTATAGTTTCGTTCTCTGACTTGTGAAACATAATGAACAAATGAAGGTTATGCAATAGTCTGTTTTTTGTGCATTTTTTCAATGCTGTCAACTGTGTAGTTCTGTGAAATGTCTGACATGCAACAGTATTGGATTTTTTTTGTTAGGGTTATATCCGTTCAGTTGTTGAAAATTTTTCTCCTAAATTCTTTTATGTGAAATTCTGAAGCACAAAACTCTTACGTACTCTTATGAAGAAGGTTGAAATTATGTAAACATATAAAAAAGACAAAGTGCTTTCAAAACCGTTAGTGGCATACTTTAACTATGGGGAGAAAAAAAAAACAGATTTATAAAAAAAATTATTGAAATATTTTTAATGGGACAGTCACGAGTTAAACTATGAAATGCCATGTCAACTGGAAATGAAAACTAAAACAACACAGTGTGCGAGAGGTTTGTTGTTTGAAGGACTAAATGGTATGCCAGTCTCTGGGTCACTAACTTTGGCTGACCACAGGGGGAAGTGTGTTGGTGGTAAGAAGGCTAAGGAAAGAGTGATTTATTTGTGGCAACATAGCAGGTGACCTTGAAAAGCAGTTGATTGTTGGAGAAGCTGCTAATGCGAGATCCTTCAAAGGCCTCGACTGGGACTCTTTACCATACAGTGGCACAACAACAAAAAAGCATGGATGATATCTGCAACTATGAAGGAATTGCTTCATTGTTTCAATTTTAAAATAAAGAACCAAGACTGGAATGTCTTGTTCTTTTTGGGTATTGCAATGTCATCCTCATGTCAAACTGTCAAACGTAGCACTCATATTTTTCCCTTGTAACACAACATCAATAACCCAGCCCATGGACTAGGGAAAATATCCGTACTAAGGTGTTTTTACAGGAAGCAAATGTTATCTTTTTGCAGAAATGGGAAACAGTGTGTCACTGACAGAAATAACAAAAACGATTACTGTAAGGAACTGTGTTTATTGGGTTAATTGTGCTGCAAGTAATATTATTTCTGACACTTTATATTATAAGGGAAATTGAGGTGACTGAGAATGAGAATAAAAACTCACCCCTTCACCGGCTTGTTAAAAAGAGGATTCCAGAACATTGATGCTGATGCTGTTGTTTCTTTTGACAAAGATCACACCAAGGAAGAAGGAATTGAATGTACTTTTCAATTAATCATAACAGTCATGCTGAAGAAGCAGATCAATATGTTTCTGAAGTTGGTGAAAACAATGAAGACCAACTGTGGATGACATTAAGATCAAGAGTTATGCTGTGGCTCTGTGAGTTGTGCATGACCTTGAGGAATTTGTTGGTAAAAAACTGTCCAATGCTAGTTAACTGGATGCAGGATGCTACAGAACTGATTCAAAAAGTTACTATTCAGAAGACAGCATGGCAGCCAACATTAAATGACGTTTGGCAGAATCAAGCCTCCAAATAAGGACTATACTTGCTTGGTAATGTGATGACCTGACCGGCGCAGTGTATAGTATTTTGTTGTGAAATAATCAGTTCATATATTTTTTTGTCCAATTTTGTTGATCTAGGCCATTAAAATGATGAAGTTTTGATATCTGATTCCCCCCCCCTACATTTTAAAAAGTAAATTTTTTTGCCTGCTACTTCACCTGTATAAAAAGACACCTGCCAAATTGGAAACAAATAATAATAATAATAATAATAATAATAATAATAATAATAATAATATAACATCTTTATTAATAATGTGGCGAAGTTAAGGTATTTTACCTTTTCTTACACTTAACCACTTAAATTACATATAGTTTCGAATATTATTAAACATTAAGTGCTTACAACTACTAATAACAAGTAAAATTTTTGTTCAACAATTTTTTAAATGTAAATGAAATTAGAGGTTTTATCATGTGAACTTAAAAATTACCTAAACCCTAATTACAAAAAAAAAAAAAAAAAAAAAAAAAAAAAAAAAAAAAAAAAAAAAAAAAAAAAAAAAAAAAAAAAAAAAAAAAAAAAAAAAAAAAAAAAAAAAAAAAAAAAAAAAAAAAAAAAAAAAAAAAATTAAAACACTGAAAAAAAAATAAATCACAGATAAAATACTCATTCACTTGAATAGGGCTACAAAGATTCCAGCTATTCATAGTTAATGGATCACTCTAACACGTTAATTAATAATTACAAGAGGAAGTTTTAAGTGCAAGTAACAATTTTGTACACTGGATTCAAAACATTTTGATTTTATATACAAAGGATGAGATAAAATAAAACTTTAGACACTGTAGCTATTTTGTAGGTTAAAAGGTTTTCACACATACACGAAAATTTATTTAATTTAATTATGATCACATTTTCTTATTTAATGTATCCCATTCATCACTGTAAAAATACATCTGCACACATACAATTTCAAATCCATCAACATTCACACGCAAAACGTCTATAGAGCCCAAAACACATTCACTTATAAACAAAAAAATCAGAGATTCTCGTAAAAACCAGATCATATTTATACAAGTCGATGTACCACATTCACAGCCATATATATATATATATATATATATATATATATATATATATATATATATATATATACATACACACAAACATACATACATTTCATACACAGATTATTTCGGAACACATACAGTTTCAGTGTCATCAACATTCACACGTTCATACATCTAAAGAGCCCTTATAGCCAAATTCACTTGCTAATTATTGAATTATTTCAAAGTTGCAAGCATAAAAAACATGTTTTCCGGTACTTGTTTAGTTACTGTTATATACTCGTGTAACTACTGAAATAGCACTACACAATACGGATGGAAGTAAAGGGAAGAATTATTTAAGATTTACGTATTCTGTTACTATGGATTTAAATGATTTATTAGTTAAAGCATCTCTGGCCGACTGAGGGAGATCATTCCAAATTCTCGTGGCTATTACAGTAATCCCTCCAAGTTGTTTTGGACAGGTTTTACAGCATTGACAATTCTCTAGTTTTTTGTAAAGTTAGGTTTAAATTTTTGTACACCTCACTATGCTGGTGATGAAATATTTAACATATAATAATTTTGTATGAAAGTTTCTTAGTGCTTAATGTTGCGTGTTTTTCATAGTCATTTTAATTATTTCTGTGAAATTGGTTGTATTGTGTATGTCTGATTTCAGTGATTGGCCATCAGTGCAGGCATACATCAAAGAACATTCAGACTTCTGTCAGTACTTCTACGAGTGTCCGGATGATATTTCTTGGGCAGAACAGGATACCAACGATGGGAATGGAACACGAATACCTTTTACTGTATTAGATACAAGTGAAGCAGAAACAGTATTCAAAAATCATTTGAATGCTCTCCAACAAGAAGAGAAAAGGCTAGAGTATGTTTCTTTTAAGTTAATTTTTCATGTTTAGTATGTAATGTAACTAAAAATGTATAAATTTTAAAATGTGTTGTCATCAGAACTTTTTAAAAAATGAGCATCAAATACAGGTTAATCACAGTATTTACTGTAGCAGATTTTGTATTTGACCAATAACCATTTTCTAGATCGAACTACAGGTTCTTACGGTCCTAGAAAGTTCTAGAACTTTGACCATGTCCTTAAAAGGCCTTCAAAAGTCCATGATTTAATCCAGTCCTGTTTTTTTATTTGATTGTGACAAGTAGTAATCTGCATATGCTAGATTATAATGGCAAAGTTTTTTTTGGAAGAGAAGAGGCACAAAAAGGAAACTAAAGAGCATTGAAAAGGAAAAGTGGGCCATACAAAATTCAGTATTTACTAGAGTATTAAAATTAATTATGGTCACATGTGAGAGAAGGTAGTGTGCAGTGCATGCTGCAAAGGGGAATGTATCCCATGTTTTACTAGTCTAAGTTCCCCGAACACTTCCGAAGGGGTGTTTTGTACCAACATGATCTTGCACTGTACATTATGCAATTAGTGACCAACAATATTTCACTATGCGTACTTATTTTTTATCTATTCAGATACAGTATGTAATTAGTGGCAATTTTAACACCTTGAATTGGGAATAAAATACTCTAATGTGTGCTAATACTTAAGAAGGAGCACGACATCAGCCATATTTTTTTTACATTAGAACCGGTAACAGACTGAGTTTCATTAAATATGAAGGTGTTCATTTTAAATGAAATCAAAAATTTCTGGTTCATTTACCATTTGTGAACTTCAGTTGTAGGGAGGGCCGGAGGAAACCGTAATAGATATGTTACAAGTAAAATCTTAAACATTCAAATAACAATTTGGCGTATCAAATATAATTTACTGTGGACCTTGAATTAGTAGACAGTCCTTGAAAAGTCCTTGAAAGTCCTTGAATTTTAATTTTATATTGCTGTAAGAACCCTGAAACTAGAAAAACATTTTCTGAAGACAACAATTAATACTTCTTAGTTTTTCAAAAAATCAATGGAATATTTTATATGATCCTCTACAATTACATTGGCAAAAAGGCCATGTGAAATGCCATGGAGTTGATGTGTCCTGTCCTTACTGTTCCTCGCATCATTAACAGTTTATAGTTTTGCCTAAATTATTTATTGTTCAATCTTTAAATATTAATTTGTGAAATATGTAACAATGCAGATAAAAGCAAAAGGACGAGATTTAGATAGTGTATGCAAGAGACGTTTCTTTTTCTGATTTTTCCAACGTTTCATTATTTTTGGTAACAAACAGCACATGTTTACTGTCACGCACATTTTTTTAAAATAAGGTTAGTGCCACTCAATTTAAACATGATTGAGGTGTGTTAAATGTACAGATCCCTCATGTTGATATTGATTTCGGTGACCCTTATAGGTAACATGAAATCTTTTTCTGTCAAGCAAGTTTTTAAAATTTCACAATAATTGTAATTCTTTCTCAAACTTTGGAAGCATTTACGTCTTTCCCTTTTTGACCTAGATCATGGGTTCCCTATATAAAATATATATATATATATATATATAAAATATATATATATATATATATATATATATATATATATATATATGTATGTGTGTGTATGCATATAGTATATATGTATGTGTATGCATATAATATATATGTATGTGTGTGTATGCTTATAGTATATATGTATGTGTGTGTATGCATATAGTATATATGTATGTGTATGTATGCTTATAGTATATATGTATGTGTGTGTATGTTTATAGTATTTATGTATGTGTGTATGCATATAGTATATATGTATGTATGTGAATGCATATAGTATATATGTATGTATGTGAATGCATATAGTATATATGTATGTGTGTGTATGCATATAGTATATATATATATGTGTGTATGCATATAGTATATATGTATGTGTGTGTATGCATGTAGTGTATATGTGTGTATATATACATATATTGTGTGTATGTGTGTACATAGTTTGTATAGGATGAGTCTGAAATACTCGACAAACTGCAGCAGGTTATACCTTGTTGAACGAAAAGCAAAATATCTATGACACTTGATATGTAACAGTAATATTAGGGGATTAATTCCTCCTTTGAAAATAGAATTTTAAAAAATTTTTTTCCCCACAAACTGAACACTGATTGACGTATGCTGACAAAACTCAGGATTATGCTTCTTGACAATAGAACTTAAATACTGAGATGCCAATAGTAATTGCCAGTTGATACCTTCAAATCTTGTGAAAATTAAAAGGGTGTGAATCTAGGACGAGAAACAAGTTTCTCGTTCCAAGGCACACACTTTCCGCCTCTCACAGCGGGAACACTTACCAAAGCTGAGGGAGGCGAAAGCTACGAAGGTAGCATCTAGAAGAAGTAGAAGTAGAATCTTGAAAAATAAAGGTATATACATTTCCATAAACGGAAACTACAGCTCTACTGTGTTATAAAATAGAAGAGAGCTAGAGTAGCCATCTAGTGACTACATCCTGACGATACAAGTGTCCGTGTTACACACGTAAATAAAGAAAACTGGTCTCGTGAAGAAGCACGTCTGCTGCGCACAAAGTGAAACTTAATAATGGCGCGAAGTGACGCTTCGCGAAGACCGCGCCCGTAACGCCGGAGATTAAAAATTTCTCAAGAGATGGCGTGCGAGTGTTGGAAATGTCCAGAAAAGCCTACCGTACGGGACATAGTACAGTTAAAACTGGTTATAACCGACAGTACAAGTACAGTGCAAAGCACTTTCTTACTAACTGAACGGGGGTGGGGGTGGTACAGAGTACAGCGAACAGCGTCGCTACAGAGCGCGAGAGTGCTGCGAATACAGCAGAAACTTATCTTACATGCGGCTTGAAATATAACTCTGGAGACGTGTAGCAAGAAGTGAGCGCTGTGGCTACAGCAAGCAAGCGGCTGGCAAGGTGGGCGGTGTGCATGTATGGCCGGGATAATAAAGTAAATTAAATTTTAAAATTCCCCAAAAACCAACATACACTTTACATGATAATACCATTACAATATCAATATCACTGACAAATTTGTTCTGCCTTAACAGGCAATAGAATGAATATTAAATGGAAATATAGAGTTTCAAAAAATAGTAAATTGAGTAAAAATTTTAAGACTGCACAAGCTTAATAAAACTGAGCTCCTGTTCTTTGCCCCACACAAAGGCTACATTCTTACGCTTCAGGAAATTAAACTGTGCGGCAAGCTCCGAAAAATGAGGAACAAAGCGGGAGTAATAACCCAACAGGCCCAGGAAACGTGAAACCCCACGGTCACTCTTCGGGCGCGGGAACTCAACAACAGGTCGGACTCGCTCCGGGTGCGTAATTAAACACCTTTCTCACACAACATACCCCAAGAACTTCACTGATGATGACGCTCATATGACCTTTCCAGGGTTGACTGTAAGGCCGGCAGAGCGCAACCATGCCAAAACCAGGCGCAAATGTCCCAAGTGCTCCTCGAAATTACTGCTGTACATAATGATATCGTCTATGTAATTATAGACAGATTTAAACTTAAGGTCTGACAATACAAGGTCAAGTACATGTGACAAAGCCTCCATCCCAAACTTAGCATCCATGGGAATGCAATTAAATTCAAAATGCACCCAGGGTGTTCGAAAAGCGGTGTACGTTAGACAATCAGGATGCAGAAGGCATTGATGAAAACTAGCATAGAGATCTATCACCGAATATACACTAGATTTCCCAAGGTGCTGAAGAGAAGCATCCACAGTAGGAGCGGGAAAAGGGTCAAGAGAAATCTTCTCATTGACCTTTGACATATTGGTGATGAACTGATGTCCGCCGTCTTTCTTTGTCACCAAAAAAGCAGGACTAGTGTAATCCGAAGTTGAGGGCGAAATTACACCTTCACTAAGCAGTTTGTCCACAATTTGACGAATGATGGCCAACTTAGGAGGATTGTAAGAATAAAAAGGTACTCTAACCGGCACATCATCGATTACAGCAACACCTACCTATGTGTGTGGTAACAACATTGACTATTCACTCAACAAATCCTCCAAGGCTTCCTCCCGAGAGGGACTTGGCACAGCAACACATCCGAACGGGGCAAGTGTGAACATCTTAAAATTACGCATTGGACAAATAACCTGAAGGGCAAATTTGAACGTAAGACGTGCACCATGTATGTCAACTACTGCACAACTGTGATACAAGAAATTTACTCATAACACAATATCAGCAACCAGCTTTTGAACGATCGAAAAACTGTATGTCCAAGATATTGATCTTGAAGTGCATCATAATAGATTGGGTGCACTTTACAACCTGCCTGTTTACCACACACAGCTCCTGTGAGGAAGGGTCATCAATCCTAGAACTTAAACGAGGGTCACGTGCCAACAGGAATTCCCGCAACTGTTTGCGCACAAAACAATGTGAGGCTCCAGTATCTATTAAAGCGGCACGAAAAATGCCATACACAGACACTGACACAAAACAATCAACGTGCGTCACCTGAGATGCCAAACGCCGCGTGTTCTTAACGCGCAAAGGGGCGGCATACTTCAGTTTCCCTGACTCTGAAATCTCATATGCCCCACAGCGAAAACATGCCTTAAGCCGCGTTCCTCTTCTGGGAGCGTAAAATTTTGAAACTCATGTCCGCGTGAACAACAGCGCAACGCAACATCGTACGCTCAGCACTCGTAGAGTTGCTTACGGGCGCTGAAGCTTCCTGCCTCGCAACGCTGGCTTGAGCACGACACATCTGACTTTGTCCACGTGTCACTGAATGATGCCCGACGTTAGATGTGACCACGTGATGACTCGCAACGGTCTGTACAACAGACCCACAGTTCCACACATCTGGATTAACGGGAACATGATAGTGGTAATCTGCCTCCAAGGACAGTTGCTTATTCACCTCCAGAGCTAGCTGACTCAACTCATCAACGGTAACGGGAGTAGCTCTCACAAATCGGTGCGCACAAACGCTAGGCACCCAATGATCCATTATACCCTGCACCAACTTAGGCACTGGCCGCTTCAAGTTCATTGTGCGAGCGCAATTCAGGATGCAACAAACGTATGTTGTGACTGATTCCTCCTGTTGCTGATATCTGTGAATGTATCGCTTCTTAACTGCCGACCACTCAGACTTTACACCAGTATATTCTAACAATTGTAATTTGAAAGCTTCATAACTGGCAACAGTTCACACAATATGTGCCAACATCGTACTTACCTTTCCCCGATCCTAGCCGACAAACACGTCAAAAAGAGACACTCCTGATTGTCACACTGCAATCCATGGTACACATCATCTACAGCCAACAAAAAACAAATGACCGAATCTGGTTCCACTGCTGTCAAAAGCAGTATAGACTTAACCCTCTCCATTAGCACTGTCTGCCGTGCGGTAACAGGATGGTCAGTGGCAACATCTAAGCCTCCCAAATTAGTGTCATTAATAATGCGTAATGAATTAACGTAAGACATAGCGCGAATACGCAACACTGTGATATCCTCACTCCGTTCAAATGCAACTCCGGCATTTGACAGATAATTACATATCTCCAGATAACTCTACTGCAACACAAAATCTGGAACACTCGTCATTATGCAAGGTAATATTTGTAGCAGCAAACAAGAAACAATTAACCTCATCCGCTCGTGGCCACTCAAAAAATTCAAACCTATCTGACTATTTACCGCAAAATGTCCAGTGTACGTCACCTTTGGATCAAAAATTAAACTGAACGCAACTTGCCTTGGCACACAGCTGCAACAGAGTCGCGCAGAAAATTTTGCCCGTGTCTCACACCACCGACACAATTGTACAACACAGAAGGCTGTGAATCTAGGACAAGAAACAAGTTTCTCATGCCAAGGCCCACACTTTCTTACTCGCACACCAAACAACCCATAAGGTGACGTAACATATCACTCTGGGACTAGGTAAAATAGTCTGTATCAAGTACTCAAATAAACTCGTGAAACTGTCAATTAAAGCTACGTTTATTTAACCAGAAATGACACAGTATCATCAATTACAAAAGGTGATCCTAATTACGTGGTATTATACACGTACAATTTAACCAAGCAAAAATACATACCACGTTGGAAAGTTAAATGGGTGTCTAACATCTTACGGCCGAAACGGCACCACATTATGGAAAACGGAATTAATTACTTGAAAGTAGAAACAAAACGCGAAAGCTAAACGATAAAGAGAAATTGAATATAAAAATAAAGCTTACTTAAACAAATACCAGAAGACGCGGGTGCCGCATCGGCCATGAGTTGATCTGTAGAAACATACTGGGCGATGAGCTGAGGCAGAGTGCCCGGAGGTAGTGCCAACGGCACGGACTAGCTGGCCGGGAGGGGAAGGGGAAAGGGGTGAGAAGGTACGAAGACGGCCGAGGCCGCCCGAAGATAAACAAATGTATGACGTCGGTAGAGTAGAGGGGGACTAACGAGTTCATTGGCGGGGGCTCGTAGGTGCACAATTCAAGTCTCTAGAGATTCTTCTCAGAAATCAATATGGTCAAAAACACAAAATATCATCAAGTCCTGAGGAAACATAATGATGGTGAGCTGGCCAGCTCAGTGTAACTGTAGTACTACTGTAAAATGTAGGGCAGCCGATATGGTTTTCAAGCACTGGCCAATATTTCTGATACCAGTACTGATAGTGCCTTGATAAGGGAAAATAACATTATTGCAGGTGTATAAAATTAAAAACATAATTTTCAAAATACTTCTTCAATGAAAATTGTTATTGTTTTAGTCTGAGGACTATAATTGAAGATAAAAAAATTTACGAACCACAAGCTAGTTAGTGACTCAATGCAGTGTGATGACCTTATGGTTTACGTTTTGGTGTTGTTTGTATTTGTCATGCTATTTTGGTTTAAAATTGACGTCAGGAACAGATGAACTAACAGTCACAAAGTCATTTAAATTTGTAAGGTAGTCGCGAATATGGCATTGCTAGGCACTTCCCTACTAGAAAATTGTGTAACATACATTGAGAAAATAAAAAATTTGGAATTTTAGCTCTTCAATTTTAAAAGTTAATGTTTTATGTTTGTTGTAATGTTTACCTCGTTGATTAAGCACTAAGCAATGCTGAAAATATAGTTTTTTTTAATGTAATTTATGTTCCAATATTTTGGGGAAATAGGATTATAAATATTGATATTAAGAGACTCATTACTCCCTTAATATTAAGTTCAGGCGAAAAATTCAAAATATAGTTTGTGTTCGTTTTTTCATAAGGAATCACCTGCTGGAGTTTGTGTTTTTCAGTAACACTCAGGGTGCGATCACACATACACGTGCGCATTCACACACGTGCACACACATGCACACATACATGCACATGCATGCCCACATACATGCACATGCATGCCCACACATATGCACCACAGATCACACACATGCAGACATGCATGCACACACACATACACATGTGCACGCGTACACACATAAATACACACACATGTGCATGCGTACCCACACAAATACACACCCATGCACATGTGCATGTGCGCACTTACACACACACACACACTTAATTATCCATGCATTGAATAACCAGTTTTTGGATTATCCGTTCGGCTTTCTGTATGTTTAATACTGGAAAAACCAAAGAATTTTTGTAAGGAAACCTTTTTGGTACCTAAGAGTGCCAACTCTTGCACGCAAGATCGGAGTAATGAGATAGCACAAGAATGGATAAATAAAATTTCAACATAATATTTTCTTGTTTTTACCATGCACCCTGGACAAATTTAATTAATTTTGTTGAAAATGTTGTAAAATACAGTATTTGCAGGTATTTCCGCAAGTCGTTATAGTATTTGAATGAATTAATTATATGAATTAAAATTTTTTTAAAATTGTTATGTAAACAAATGTGCTATTTTTGGGTTGTCTGTGTTTCCTGTTTATCAGTGTGTTACGTGGCACTGTTGTGTATGTGTGTGTGTGTATTTGTACAGTAAAATGCTGATTATATCTGTTGAGTAATATCAGGTGATGCACAGATAAGCGAATAACATGGATAATACATTATTGTTTATTTATCCCTGATCATCCATTCAAAACAGATGATGCATTTGCCAAAGATTTTGCGCTGATTGTTTTTTGACACTTTGTTAACATGAAAAAAATAGAAAATAATAATAATCTGCTACAATCAGTTTAAGTTGGCGACAAAGAGACACCATTCAATATTCTTCTTGTTCTCACAGGTTTACTGTTTCTGTACATTGGCTACAATGAGAATTTATCAAACACTCGGGTTGATGGCAATGAGAATATATCGAGCCTTCATAGGTTGGTGATAATGAAAATGTAATAATCATCTGTGACTATGTATCAAATGTTCCATGATGTTAATGATGCCTTGTACTAGAATTTAGACACGTGGTGGTATTTTAGCGGGTGTCATTATTGTATTATCAGGAACATCAGTTAGTGATCTTGCTATTATTATAATACAAGTTGGAGTGTTTTTATTATTTGAAGAAATTTAGTCACAATGGCTCAAATAAATCAGTTTTTAATACTTATTTAGGCTGTTGGTTTCCAACAAGTATGCATTATTTTAAGGTTACTATTTTTGAGATTCGGAACACGAATAATCTGCCCTATAGTTAATCCGCACCCGGTTAATCAACATTTTACTGTATATACACTCATATGTATAGACTAGTATGTATTCACATGCAAAATTGCATGTAATATGTATCATATAATATGTAGAATAGTAAAGCAGCTTAACGACATTTAGCAATGAAACTGTGCACATTGTGACACAAGTCTGAAATGTGGTGGAGATATGCGTTTTAACATTAAGAATGAAATTACGTGTAAGGGCATCCTGAAAAACCTAGGTATGGCCACCATATAGGAAAATTGTGGTCAAAAATAAGTTTTTAGGTTATAACTTTATCTTCATTTAAAGGAAAAATATACCTATGTAAGAAATTAATGAACATAAAATTGTCTATAAAAATATCCTCTTACCTTGTTTTGAATAAATATAGCTATTTTAGAGATTTTCACTTGTTCATGTATCAACAGTTGCCACCATGCTTACAATCACTATATCTTGCCTAGAGTACGATGCTCTTGCAGAATCTATGAAAGATAGCTTTTTATGCATATGTAATACTGTAACATGTCAAACTATGTTAATCATGATTTTTCAATATTACATCGGAGATAAAATTTATGCACCAGCCAAGCCATATGTAACATGTAGTGCCTGTATATGTTACCTATAAAGAGACTTCCCACCTTTGTAGTGTAAGTAAGTGGCCATCAAACAAATGCTATAAAGCTTATCAATCATGAAACAGTTTTAAGTCTCCTTCATCACATCATCCCCCTTCTGTGTTATATGAATATGGTTACTGCAACAGTTAGTAGTGACAGTTAACCAGACAACAGCAAGTTGCCTGAGCAAATTTTTCCTGCAGCCAACATTGTTTCTCCCTCTCATGCTGATGTCTCCTTAGGCTACACTTTTCCCTCTGGTGTAGTTGAAATGGGTTTCTCTGGGAACTGCAACCATCATTGGTGAGTTTAGATTGGCCAAGTTTGCATCTTCCTGTTTTCTCCTACACTTCCTTCACATGAACACAATCCTACCACTGTGAAGGCATTTTAGTCAGCACTTAACATCTAGGTCTTAGCACTGGTGAGGGGTGACATGACATGATTATGGAGCAACGCCAGAATGAAGGGGCAGGGGAACTGGGAGAGCCCCAAGTAAACAAACTGACCAGTGGCATCATCGGGCACTCTTACCACATGTGAAAATCTGGGAACCAACCCGTTGGGGAATCAGACCCAGATTGTCTCGGTAGGAGGTGATTTCTCTAGCCACTGTGCCAACTGCAACCCATTCTACTACAGTTTTCCCTCTTATCATTGAGCCAGGGCACACACAACTGGCCACCAAGGCCCACGAATTAAATTCCCTGTAGAATTGTTGCTATTGGAAATATTTTGAAACTGTAACATGATTCATTCCATGAAATGGTGTGAAGTTGTTACTTAGTAGCTTTAACACAGTACCATCACTCAACAGCATGTGAGATTTCTATAATAGACATAACATGAAAAGAAAGAAAAAATAAATTACAATAAATTAAATGGCAGTTGAAAAAAGGCTTGTATAAAATATTTTAGAGTAATTTGTTCAGTTTTTCCAGAAGAGAGAGAAGGTTGTCAATGAAGTAAACAACAGGTGCCCAAAATGTTGTAGAAGGTGTAGAAAGTCCCCTGAAGTAACTAAATAATTACAGATTTGTTGTTTTAATAGATGGTCATATATCTCTCTCTCTCCCT